>CAUYON010013548.1:0-30544 GCA_963573935.1 Arctocebus calabarensis
GGAGAGGGGCACAGACCAGCGGCACCCCACGCCCTGTCCACACCCCTCAAGAAAGTGTTCAAGAATCTGGACTCCGTGGGGGAGAGACCTCCAAACCTCCAAACCTCAGGGTGAGAGTGGAGGGGAGTGCCGGGAGCTCCAACTTGCAGTAGAGAATATATACAGTTTTGTACAGCTTTATGCCTGGCAGGAGAGTGCTGCGGCACAGGGGGAAGGTGGTCCGGTTTTTAGAGGGTCTCTCCCGTGGGGTAGAGTGTGAGGACAGCCGGACTCTACTCGCTTGTTTGTAAGGAGGTATGGTGTATACTGCGAGCTGTTCTCTTGGGGGAGGGGACTCCCGTCCGCCTGGTGATGTGCTCTGTACCTTTTATTTGTATCCTTGGGGTCGCAGGTCACTCCAATAGGGTTGATGTGCGTTCCTCGACCTTGTCTCTTGACCGTTGGCTTTCTTGCTAAATTTCTGTCCTTTAACTCTCCTTCTGGACAGGAAATTCTGCAGAAAGCTGGCTACAGACCGCCATCTTGGCTCCTCCCCCCCTTTTCATTTTCTTGATTTCACTTTTGGACAATCAAGAAATTTTAAAGAGTATTATTAAGATACAGTTTGCATACCATAAATTCATTTATTAAAATTAGACAACTAAATTATTTTATTAAGTTTATGTAATTGTGCAATCATTCTCATATTCCAGTCTCTGAACATTGCCGTTTCTCAAAAACATTCACACGAACCCGTTTATAGTTTATCCTCACTCTCACCCCCACTCTAATCACTGACCTCCTTTTGCCATGATTTGCTTTTCTGAACATTTCATATAATGAAATGAACCACACAATATCTAGTCCTTTCCTTCTGATTTCTTTCACTTAGCACATTATTTTTTATGATTATCCAGGTTGCATTCAATCTTCACAGAAGTATACTGTTAACTATTGATTTTTTTTAATAAGTTTACTTTATTAAATGAAAGACTTAATTCCTATTTTTTGAGAATTTTACCATTATTTCATATGATTGATTACTGAATGTTTTCCTGTTGTATGGATATATTATGTTTTCTTTATCCATTCATCAGCTTAAAAGCATCTGGATAATTTCCAGAGTTTAAGTTATTGTGGATTGTATGAATATTGATATTTGTGTACAGATCTCTATGTGGAGATATATTATATATAAATATATAAATATAATATAGATAATTAATTCTCTCTAAATATATAATCTCTATATTTTATGTCTTCTAATATAGATGTCTAAAAGACATCTACTTTAGGTGCTAAGTTGACTTAAGCTTTTAAATAAGTGTTCTGTATAATACTTCTTATGTTATACAGAAGTATTTTCCAAAATGGCTACACAATTTTATTTTCCCAACAGAAATATCTGCTGGTGTTTCTAATATCTCTACATTTTCAGCAACACTTGGTATTTTCTTGCATTTCTTTTTTTGAATTATAGTCATTTTAATGATTGATAATAATTCATATATATATTTATAGTTTATATTGTTTTTATATAAAACACACACATATATAATGTATATATTTTTTCTCCATCTAGGTTTATTTTTACTTTTTGTACCTTTTAAAAAATAACTCTAATACCTTTTAGAGGGTAAAAGTTGGATTCTGACACTTACACTAATTGTACACTGGTAAAGTCTGAGCTTTTAGTCTACCCCTCATTCAAATAGTGTCATTGTATGTCATGGATATTTTTCATCCCTCACCCCCTCTTACTCTCGCCCTTTTTGAGTTTCTAGTGTCCATTATACCACACTATGTGCACTTGAGTAGCCATAGTTTAGCTCCCACTTACAAGTGAGAACATGTGCCATATCTTTTTCTATTCCCGAGTTATTTCACTTAGGATGACAGCCACCAGTTCTATCTAAGTTACTGAAAGAGATATTATTTCATTCTTTTTATGGTTGAGTAGTACTCCGTGTGTGTGAGTGTGTGTATCACATTTCTTTAGTTCACTCATAGATTGAACAACTTCACTGTGCTGCAATAAAGCACAATACAAGTGCAGGTATCTTTTTGATATCATGAGTTCTCTTTCAAGAGGTAGAAATGAAGTAGTGGGATTGTGGTAGTAGATCCGCTTTTAGTTCTTTGAGAAATATCCATACTAATCTGCATAGACATTACACTATTTACATTCCCACCAACAGTGTAGAAGTGTTTCTCTTTTCACCACATCCATGCCAATGTCTAATGTTTTTGACTTTTTAATAATGACCATTCCAATTAGAGTAAGATGATGCCTTTTATTTGCATTTCTCTAGTAATTATGGTGCTAAACAGTTTTTCATATAAACATATTGCCATTGTTCTATCTTCTTTTTGAAAAGTTTCTGTTCATGTCATTTAAATACTCTTAATGAGTTTTTTATTTTTCTTCTTGCTGAGTTGTTTGAAGTCCATGTAGATTCTGGATATTCATCCTTCTTCGTCGTCAGACACATTGCATGTGAATATTTACTTCTACTGTGTAGGCTTTCTATTTAAACTGTTGAATATTTCTTATGTTATACAGAAGGTTTTTAGTTTACTCAAGTTGCATTCATCTATATTGTTTCTGTTGCATTTTCTTTTGGGTGTCTTAGTTGCTTGAGGTTTAATTTGCTCTTTTTTCAGGTTATTAAGGTAGAATGTTAAGTTATTGATTTGAGATCATTTTTGTTTTTATGTTCTGCATGGCTTTTTTTTAGTTCCTGTAATTATTCTTTAGTTGTTAACGTAGCATTAAGTGATATTTTGTAGTGTAGTATTCTTATTTCTTTAGTCATTTTTCATATAAGTTTCATTTTATTTTCCCAGTGGTTGGCCTAATGCTTATCATATTCATTTTAACCTATCCAAACGGCTTCAAATATATACAGACTTAATTCCAGTGAAACAGAAATGTTACCCCCATAGAGCTCATTTTTACATTTTTGCTATTATTGCTACACATACTGCATCTACAAATGTTACAAACACAAAAAAAGTTATACAGGGTGTCCATAAAGTTAGGTGAAATTTAAAATAGTAAACTATTTATAGGTTTTGTTATATTAATTTTGTATTTAACATTTTTTTTTTCCATGAATTTGAATCCATATGGGGTCCTTCCTTAGGCCACTATAGTTTTGCTCTCCCCTAACTTCTTTGTGCTATTATGGCAGGAGGGCTCTTTCCAGTTGGCACTGTCCTCATTTCTCTCCACTGATCTAGCCAACCTACCACTTAGCAATGAGTAGATCAATCTTTACCCATTCTTTTCATCATTACTTTCACTGTGTTTCAGAGGGCCTTCAGGATTGAACTTCTCCCTATTTCCTTGCGAATAAAATCAGTTCCTTTAGGGAATAGGGATAAGATTGGATCTTTCTGTTCTATGGTCTATGTTTTACCCTAGGCTCTAGTGTGAGAGGCAAGGACAATTGACAAGCTTCTATAAGTGACACTTGACCTTCAGCTGCTGAATGTTCAGTTGATGTAAGGGACAAGCAGCTCCAGACCACTTCCTTGTCTCCTCAATAAGGATCTCCTACCTCAAGAGCCAGGCAATGCTATTCTAAAAAATAAAGTTTATTTTTAAATGTTTTTAAAAAGGTCCAGCTTCAGTGAATTCCCATAACTGAATCTCTTGGACCCCTTATTTAAATGGTTGATCTAGGAATGTATATTATAGAGAATGAGAAAGTAATAGTTATGTGAAGAAAAACAGAAATACAAACAAAGCAAAACAAAACCTCTCTATGTTTACCAATTTTCTCTGGGAATCATTTCAGTCTGGGTATCCACTCTGCTTTCCTGCTAGGACAACGAATCTTGGTCTAGAATATTAAGAACATTATTTGAAAATCAATGTTAGTTCTTATTCTTAAAATTTAAAACTCCCTATTTCCTTTTCTTTGGCTGTATCCAATTTTATATTTCTATGGGAGATCTATTTATATTTTGATATGTTTATCTGATTTTCTACCTATGGAGCACAGTGATTACTCCACATTGTGTAATTCTCATATTCTATCCTGGCTAGAAAGGAGTTAGTAAAGCTTGAAGAAAACAACCAAAGACATTAGTTGTTAGTTGACATTAAACAATGAATTTGCAAATTTCATAAACCTTTTTGAGATAGAAAAGTAACATTCTCTGGCTTAATGAGTAACATTTCTAATTTTAGGATCAAGGAGGATCTTAGATTTCTTTCTCCATCTATAGAATGTGATGTTTCTTGATTAGTAAGGTACAGGTTTGTTTTCTAAAGATAAGCCTCTACTCATGAATAATAAATATAATTTTGCCAGAATACTCCTGGCTTCTTTAATAACTGAACTAATCAATCAACCATTTGAGACATTCTCTTGTTCATAAAAGCATTGAAATTTAAGGTCTGATAGAGCTACTTTGCTTGAATTTGCTTTTGTCTTGGACTGGTCTATGGAATAACCCAGAAATCACTTCCAAAAACACATCTTATGAAAGAGCATGCATAAGAAACTTTCCTTTGGACAATTTCAGAAAGGTTTAATTACTAATGAGTAGCAGCTATTTGTTATCGTCAAAGTGTTTCCATCACAGATTGAGAAACTATCGTTTTCAATGAAGTTTCCAGGAAGAAAATCATATAGAGAGACTTTTACTACTTTATTTTTAAAACTATTGTCTTTTTGGCATTCATCTATTGACTACTGACTTCATGTAAATCAGAAACAGTACTAGTTTTGAAGTGAAGAAATCTTCAGTAAAAACAAATCCCAAGACATTTTTTCTCCTTCTACAATCAAACTGTCTACTTGAAAAGGTTTAAATAGTTTTTAAAATATTTTTTAAATCAATTTTCAAAGTCCCGTTTTCTTCCTACAGTCTCCATTTGAACTTTATAGCAAGAACAGCAGGAGAACTAGCTTGACAGATATTATAATCATTTAATTGAAGAATTTTAAGCTTGGAAAGAATTTCACAGGTCATTTAATACTATTTCATTGTATTATTATCATACAAAATTATTTTCTGTTTTCATTTTAATAGACTTTAACATTTGCAAAAATTAATTTCTTGTATACTCTTTTTTCAGCCTCCACAACTCTAAACATCTCACACAACCACAATTCAATTTCAAAACTTGAAATGAAAAGTGATAGGATATGAACAACTACAGACCTTGTTCAAGTTGCCGTCTGACCCATCGATACGCATTTCTCTTACTAGAATCTAACTTGGGATCCTAGGATCTACTGTCTTGTCTCTTTCATCTCCCTTAATCCAGCGTAGTTATTTGATTTCTTTAGCTTTCATGATATGGGTATTTTGGAAGGGTGCTGGTTTCTTATTTTGTAGTAATGTTCCTCAGTTATAACTTGTTCATTTTCAATTTGGGAAAACCAAGTGTGGTGATTCTGCAGATCCCAACAACACATTAGTGATGGGTACCCTGTACACTAATAGAAAACTGCTAACTTTATGGAAAAATTCATTCCCAGAGCTCGGAAGGCTTGCCAGTGACTTAAAGAGGCGGGTTGGGGACTGATGCAGGTAAATTAATGCATTTGTTCAATAATTCTATAACAAACATATCGCTAGTAGATATATGACTCTAGTAGATTAATGATTTTCTATGTAATCTTGGGTTAGGAACGAAATCCGGTGACTGCAATGGTGTGCCAAACTCCCAAACAGATCCAAGCTACGGTTTTGTTTTGAGTTCCCTTTCTATCCCTATTTTCCTTACAGGACTTTGTAGTGTTTTGAAGGAAGCCACAGCGCATGCCCACAAACCGTTTAGGACATGGCTATTGCCAAAGTGCTCTCTGTAATGGGGTTATGCTATTAAAGATTGATTTTTAGACCAACTAAGTCCATAGAATGTGAAAGGAGTAAACTGGTGAAGGGGAAAACCCGAAGCGCTCATGATCACAGACACTGCGTATGCAAGTTGATTGCACATATGCTTATTTTTTGCCCACACACAACCCCACTCCACCTCTGCCGCTGTCCCGTGTCTCTCTCTGTCAGGACCGATCCCTTGTGCTTAAGTTAGACCAAGGAGCTCCTTACACACTTAGAGGACAAGAGCAGGAGCCCCCTCCTGCCCAGGAGGACCCTGGCTACAGCGCCCGGAGAGAGGCGGAGAGCAGTGGAGGGTTTGCGGCGCGCGCAGGGAGAAGTCAGCCCGCCACGGCGCAGAGCGGTGGGGAGAGCGGGGCGCAGAGCGGTGGGGAGAGCTGGGCGCACAGCTCAGGACCCCCGCATTGCCGGCCCCGAGAAGGGCTCTGCTGGCTGCCGCTCCGGGTCCTTGAGACTCCGGCTCAGCCCGAGTGGCGGCGCCTAGCTCAGCGCATGCCGCCTCCACCTGCCGCGGCGGCCCGACGTGACATGCAGTCCGGGTCCTGAGCGCCTGTCCCCATCCCCGATCTCCCCCAATTCGAGCCCGCAGCGGAGAGCCCCGCGCCGCCACCGCCACCTCGGGTCTGGGACCTCAACTCCGCCCCTCCGGTTCCGGGAAAGGGACCAGGTTGGGCGGCGGCTCCCCAGCCAAGCTGAGCTCACTGGTCTCGGTCTCTGGACTCTGGTCCGGGGCTCCCCGGCACCTGCGGAGACTCCTTTTCCCTTTTAACTGCGGCCCGCGCTGAGCACTGGGAGAGATGAGCCGAAGGAAACATAAGTCCCCTGGGGACTCGGCTACAGGACCTTGAAACTCCGCTGCAAAGTAAAGAAAAAGCCTTGGGCGTGTGATGGAAGAGCTGAGGCTGGTGAGGAACTCAGGAATACTGCTCCCTCGCTCTGGCTGCAACCGCGCTGTGAGTAAAGGGGCGAGGATGGAGCAGGGTCAAAGACGTGTTGGGTGTGAGGTAAACTGGGCTGGAGGGTCAGGCACAGAAGGGCCTTGGGGTTTTTGACTTGCGAAGCACAGTAAAGGCTTTGCCGCCCCTCCTCCCAACAAAAAATGTTTTCAAGTAAGCACATGAACCTACTTTGTGTCACCATGTCTTGGGAAACTGAATCAGGGGAGGAGTTTTGTGAAGTACCTGCCATGTGGAGTGAAAGAGTTAACTTTTCTGGCCGTCTGACGTCACTTCCAGTGATTCCCCTCGCACCTGCTGGGAGCTTACTGATGGCTGGTGTCTAAGATGACAGGGTTATAGGCCAGTTTGGAGGGGACAAAGATTGAAGTGGACAATGACTGCCTTTGAGTGTAGTCCCTGTCTGTGGCACTCCACACCCTGCTGAGGGATGTAAGTTTCAAAGAGAGCCTGCCCCTTCTTCCTCAGGCCCCTGCGTGTGTGTGCGTGCGTGCGTGTGTGTGCGCGCGCGCGTGTGTGTGTGTGTGTGTGTGTGTGTGTGTGTATTTGCGCGCGCATGCTCTTAGCGCCGGTTGTGTGTTTTCAGAGCTGGAGCTTTCCAGCGTGAATTATTGATCGCTCTCCAGTGTGGTTCAGTCCTAGAAATATCAGTATCCAAGTGACAACATTCCTTGACCTGCTGTGTAGTCAACAGCAAAAATAACTACTTGATCCTTACCTACTACTCCAGGAGGCTGTTTCTGGGAATGAGGGTGTGTGGTGGGCTGCTGCCCGACCCAGAGTAACGAGCAGGGGTGAAAACTGGTGTCTCGGGGTCATGCCGAGGGAAGTTTTAGATTTGGAGCAATGAATCTGAAACTTTTTAATTTGTCAGAGCTGTCAATTTAAAGTGAACTTGGATCCCATGAAGGTTATATCGATCAGTCAGATGAAAATATTTCTGATTGTATATGAAGCCAGTACATTGTACCCCATGATTGCACTAATGTACACAGCTATGGTTTAATTAAAAAAAAAACAAGAAAAAAAGTAAAGTGAACATGGAAAATCTGATTGGCAGAAATTGCTAAAACAACTGGAGTGGTAATGATCAAAGACCATTTTAGAAGGGTGTGAAAGTTCCCTAGGTCTCTAATAGAGCAGACCATGAGAACATTACACCTCAGGATGAGTAAAAATTAAACATATGAGTAAATTAGAAGAGGTCAAATCCGGAAATGGAGAATGTAGTCTGGGAGATGTGGACAAATTATCCTGCCTAGGGCCTGCCAAATATCTTCATTGGTAATGTCATTGTCAGAAACCTTCCCAGAGACAGGACATTTCAGCTATGTTCATTGTTAGCTTCGAAACACAACATGGAATGAAAGGCAAGGTGCTATAGAAGAGGAAAATATATGATATGGAGGCAGACAGATCTTTGTCTTCATCCTCCCTAATACCTATCTTTAAAAAAAAAGAGTGTGTCAGCTGTTTTCTGGCGACACATATTCATGTTTGGTAGTTTCCCTAAAGTCCGAGTGAGGTCTGACCCCAGATATTAGTGTCATCCACTTGAAAATGTTGACTACCTTGGTCTGGTAAAGTTAAGGGGAAACAAACATACTACATTGATATATGCCCTTGACTTGGAGTGAGCAAATCCTATTTTTCCCATTGATTAGGTCTTTTCCTATTATTCTTATAAATATGAGATTTGAAAGCCATTTTTTAAATGAGGTACTTATATTTTTAGTAAGATATAAAGGCATATTAATTTGTTTTTTGTCATCTTTGCCTTGACAAGCATGCAATCTTTGGCTAGAAAGTGCATAATCTGAGATAAGAACTTAATTCTTTTTTTAAATTCACTGATATCTTCTAGAAAAGATAATTAACTATTGAGCTTGAAAAAGATTTACATGGGTTTTTTTTAATTTTTAATTTTTTAATTTTTTTGTAGAGACAGAGTGTCACTTTATCACCTTTGGTAGAGTGCTGTGGTGTCACACAGCTCACAGCAACCTCCAACTTCTGGGCTTAGGGGAGTCTCTTGCCTCAGCCTCCAGAGTAGCTGGGACTACAGGCGCCCGCCCCAATGCCTGGCTATTTTTCTGTTTTGCAGTTCGGCCAAGGCCGGGTTTGAACCTGCCACCTTCGGTATATGGGGCCGGCGCCCTACTTGCTGAACCATAGGTGCTGCACTGATTTACATGTTTTTAAAAAAGAACTTCCCAAACCATAGAACTGGCTGCAAAAATCCATGGAGTGTTTTACTATTTAAGATATTATAATTTTGAATATTCAATGGTGTTAACTCTGTGCCAGGGAAAGTGCTAACAACCAAATACAAATTATCTTGTTACTATTTAATTCTGCTGATATATTGTGAGTACCTAATATGTTCCAGGAACTAATCTGGGGCTGTGTGTGAAGTGGGACAGAAAGTTATGAACATTCATGTGAAGCAGCAGAAGATACTTACCTGGACAGCTAGAGAGTAAAGGTGAGATGGGAACCTTCTGGCTTGTGACAGGAGGTGCTTAATATTCATCATGAATAACAGGGAGAACTTTAAAGGAAGAATTTTTAAATGATCATAAGTACAGGGTAGACAAAGACAGATGCAGAGAGGAGAGTCTTTGAGATCCCCTAATCTATGACATCAGTTTAGAATGAATGTGGGTATATTTCATGCCCAGTGGGAAACTAGAACTCTATAAGCTAGGAAAAAAGACAAAAATCTCTGTTCCTGAAAGACATGATTGCCCTTCTTTAAACATTTAAATCTCATCTTAGATTATCTTCTTTTTATGCTGACTTATTTTATATATGCAGTTTTGAAAAGAGAGTTCTTTTATTTAGCAAACTCTTCCAGAGATATGCCTAGCCAGGCTGCCCAGATTGCCATTTTGCTTTATAATTCTAAATTTATATGCAAATTGTGTGACCCATCTTAATGTGGATCTTAATTATTCATCCCATATCTCTAGAAAGTGTGGAGGACACTTCTGTGTCTCTGGCAGGGAAACTGGGCAAACAGCATCCCCGCTGTGGCCAAGGGTGTTGGTGGGAAGAGGCTTGGCCAGTGTCAGGAGGAAAAAGAACTCCATAATGTGTGACAGCCTCTCCTGAGGGGCGTCGCCTCTGCTCAGATCAAGCACATGGAAAAGTCAAAAGGCTGGCAAGAAACAAAGGTGAAATCTTACTGTGCAGGGTTTATAATAAAAGGACAGAGCTTAATTTAAAATGTAAGTAGAGAAAAAAGGACTTGAATACTCTGTAGGAAACCCAGTACGTACATGAAAGATTTCTATAGATCTCCTGAATGTTTTTATGCCACCTTAGATCAGTAAGGCACATTTTCACCTTTCAAAATGTTTTACTTCTAAAGAATTCTGTGGCATTACTTCAGTTTTATTCTCATCAGAGTCTTAAGAGATAAGAAGACAGGTGCCATTATTTATACTTCATGGGAGATGAAACACAAGAGCTACTGATTTAGCAGTATGATATTACACATGCCCATTGTTGGAAGAAAAGGGGCTGGGACCTGGAAGACAGCATTCTACCTGATCTTGGTCAGGATTTCATTGTTACACTATTGTTGGTTTTGCCATGGGCTGGGGACAGACACACAGCTGTATTTGCAGCATATGTTTTGGCTGAAGCCCGTGCTCCTGCCCATAAAGGATCCCCACTGGGGAGAAATGTAGAGACGGGGCACTGGGCTCCTTAGTTTGGAAAGAGGATATGCAAGTTATATGTGCTGGGCTTTAGAGCAGGGTGTATAGTCATTTATTAGCCTTTTAAACATGCCCTTAGAGGGGACTGGTAAGACTTACTGCAAGTGAGGTCTGTGCCTACCCATTAATCCAGTGTATGTGTGGTGGAAGATCAGGAGAGCGAAGGCAGCAGAGTCCCCTTCTTCTCTCTCATAATCTTAGGCAGGTGAAATCTAATAAAGTCAGGGCAACCTGGAGCATAATCACAGGAGCGTTAATAATAAGGAGGTTGTTATGGAACAGGAGAATCAACGTGGAGAACTCAGAGGGATAAAGTCCTCCATGCTGCCCCTGCAGGGGGTGTATCAGGCAGGGAGAAGTCAAACGCCAGCTCCCAGCATCCTCTCCAGATAAAAAGCTGGAGAGGACACATATTGGCATTCTACTAATTACTTATTGATGCTAAAATGATTTTAAATGCTGACCCAATTGTAATTTAATTCTGTTGTTTTTATTTTTGCTTTTCTTATACCCAGTAAGTTGGAGTCTGTGAGTTGATGATGGGGGTGATCGAAGCAACTCTGTTCCTGCCAGATAAGCTTCTATATTATTACGGAAGCTGCCTTAGAAGAACACTGATTAAAATAATCACATCTTTTGAGCAATTCTCTGTAAAGTTCTTTCCAAATCTTACTGCATTATTTAATTTAATCCTTACTGCAACCTTGGATGAGATTCAGAGGAATTAAGAAACCCACCCCAAATTGCCTACCATTACAGTGGCAAGATAGAGATATGAGTTGTGCATAGTTTTTTTCCTGAAGTTTCCTAAAAAGAGACTTTCTAAATCAGCAGAGAGGGGAAGGAATACTCTTGACATAAGCAGAAAAATCTAAGTGTTCCCCTTTCCAGCATCACCTGTCCTCAGGTCTCTGACCTGTTTTCTTCACTTTGGGTCTCCATCCATCCCTATGAGTAATTCACCTAGCAGCATTGCTCATGATAATGTTCAGCTTGTTGGAAGAATATGTGGGATCTGACATTTGATTTCTTTCTGCTGGCTATTGAGCCTAGAGAGACAGACTGGATGTACTCTAAGGAAAGAGTTCTAGGGAATGAGTTTTTCCTGTTTATCCACATAAAGTATGTGTTGTGAGGATAAAAAGGTGGAGTCTTTTTTAGTGGCAGCAAATGATTAGAGGCAAAGACTCTGGAAACATGTCTTGGGTTCGAAATATTGCTCCATCATTTACTAGCACCCTGATGTCATGCAAAGAACTTTGACTCTACTCCATCATCTGTAAAAAACATTCTTCTTAAATTTAGTTATGAAATTTACATAGGTTGATAGATCTATAGTCCTTAAAATAGTGACTGGCATATAATAAGCAACAATAAATGTTAGCTGTTGTAGTGTTGTTATTACTTTGTTATAATTGTCATTATCATATTAATAACAACCATTATGATAAAAAGCACAATTTCTAACACCTACCTAGCAAATTTGTATAATATGCTGGTGATATTACTATCTTTCATATAATTATGCCTTCTTCTTTTTCCATTTTTATCTTTTTAGGGGCCAGGGATTTTCCTTATTTATTTTATTTTATTTTGTTTCTTTATCTCTTATAGCATTTTGATTTTGATTTTCTTATACCCAGTAAGTTGGGGTATAAGAGTAAATATTAGTATTACTAAATTCTTATGGTTTTTCATTGTTGGTGTTTGTGGTGGTAAAGTTTCTTTGTGTTTTATTTCTGTTTTACTTTTCTTGGTTCATGAAAACAAATAAAACCCATGACCTTGTATGTGAATGTGATAGGATATGACATTATTGCTCTATATTTAATAGCTTGGAAAATAAACAAAAGTAAAACCAGAAGACATAAATTTCAAAAATAGCCAAGTTATAAGTTATGAGAGGTCATAAATTTTGGTCTAATAAATTCCTAGATGTATTTTAAATACACAATGTCTAACTGGACATCTGGTATATAAAGGAACTCAGTGGGGTAGTTTTCTATTTTTATAAATCAAACCTCATGAAGATATTTAAAAATTCTAGAAAGATAGGACTGAAATGTTACCACTGATTATGACTGAGGGTTTTGAACTATCTTTTAAATTATCCATATTTTCTATGATTGTGAACAACTTGTATTCCAATAACTTCTTGCTGTATTCTCAGATGGTAGAAGAGATGAAGGGGGTAGAGGTATCTATGGGTTTCTTTTATATGATTATGAATATCATTCATGAGGGTTCTCCCCTCGTGATGGAGTCACTTTGCCTCCTAATAACATCACGTTTTGGCTTAGAATGTCAACACATGAATTTTGTGGGAACACAAACATTCAGTATGTGGCATCTGGCCTAGCCTCATTGCACAAATTTAGAACAAAGATGGCGATACAGACCATACAAATCTGTGTTATGAGGGATCTCTGTTGCTTGACTGAATCCTACATGCTAATTAAAAATTCTCTGTGGTTGCCCACAATGTCTATCACAAGTGTTAAACACAAATACCACAGATTTGTATTTGATTAGTACAAGTCATTCTGAGAAAAAGTAAGGCTTTGTGCTATGAACTTTCCCTGAAGGATAAAGTGTTAGTCAGAAACACAGCCAGGATTGTTTGAAGAAAAGCTATCCTCCAGGTTAGTGCCCCACCCATGTTTCACCACAAATTCATTACGTTTTCATGGAAGCAGAGAAGTGAACTTCAACTCATAACACCCACCACCCCCCTTATATCATCTGACCATTCCTTTGAATTCTCCTAGATGTAAATTATTAAGGCAAATGGTCAAAAGAAAAGAAAAGAATGTGAATAAATGCTGTTATAAATATTAAATGAGTTAAGTAAAGGGAATTGGTGAATAACAGAATCTCTAGCTGAGAACTGCTCAGCCAATTAGTTATATCTGTTAAGTCTGTTGCTACTGGAATCATTTCTGATGCTGTTCACCCTTTATTAACAGATTCTAATATGTCTCAGTTCTCACAAAAGACTGTAAGATGACAGTGTTCATTTACAGCCCCTATACTTACAAATGCCTAAGGTTCTTAGAAAGTGAAAACTTTGTTTATTCAAATAGGAATGAACTAACAAATGATGTAAATGAAGGTTGCCTCTTCATTGTTGATTTTCTTCTCTTTGATTTTGCTTCTTTCAAAGTTATCCCTCATGCATGCCTCTCAGGAGAAAGCATAGGATTCACTCACATTGGGACTTGATGTAGGAGACTGTGAGAGGATGTAGGAAGTTATATGTAAAGAGCATTTACAACGCGTGACTGATTGTCACTGATTTGACCAGTGCATCCCAGCAGTAGCATTAATCATTAATACTTTATTCCTACTGGAAAGTAAGAATGTAGCTAATGGATAAATGTAATTAAGAAACCAACTTAATAAAATCTGTAGACAACAAAACGTTGATTGGATTGGTGGGTTTTTATTAATAGTAATAGTGTACTCCTTAAAGTCTTAGGGCTGTTTAGGTAATAGCAGAGGCTTTCTTTTACTGATGAATAGTAACACAATCTCAGGAGTTATTTTCATCTATGTCAGGATGTGTAGTGAAGTTGTTTTAAGAATGAGCCCATCTCTATGCTCAGCGTCTCTGTCCTGTAAACCTCTTGCCATTTTTACATGAGTAGTTGAGTTCAACTTCAATTCTTCTGAAAAGGGACCCTTGTTTTACAATGTCTTGATGTTAGTCCTTCTTGTGTTGGTTTCAGACCTTCACTGAAAGCATCTTTGAGAAACCCACAGATTCATTGAGGGCCAGTGGCTGGTCACAGCTGGCTGAGTTATTTCCTGCCCCTCTGACTGCTTGACATTTACTATTTGCTAGAACTGAGAACTGAGAATCAAACTTAAGCGCTCTCTCTCTGTCTCTCTCTTTCTCTATTACTCCCCCTTAGATTTCTCCCCCTCACACATGAACACCTTCTCAAAGCTCATTTTAAAATTTTAGTTTTGAAAAAGATTGCCTCCATAATTTTGACCTGGATTATATGATTGAGGTCCTTATTCTGTGACAAGGTAGCATGGAGACCAAACCTTAGAGAAGACAACTTACTTTCTTAAGAAGGACATTACTTTAGTCAAAAGTGATTGCAGACATTAGTAAAATTATCTGGGGGAGAGGAAAATTAATAGTTCATTATAATAAAGTAAAGCTTATCTACATGATGAAGTCCTTTTAATTGATTATTAAACACATTTAAGAAAATTTTAACACTATTCTACTATGGTCAAAGACTCAAGTTTAGGTAATTTTGTCTATTTTATTGTTTCAAGAACTCTTTGTGATTTGTGGTTGTGCACCGAACTGTCAGGTCAAGATGTCTGGACTCAGACTCAGGACATTGGCTTCATATTCACCCTCTGCTCTTAACTGACTCTGTGATTCCCAGTGTGGCACTTCTATAAATATGAAGATAAAAAGATCTGTTTCTTAGGTTGATTGTGAGGAATTCATAGGATAGAAGGGCTTAGCCAGCTCCAGGTACCCAGTTTTTAAGAACATCAGAGCTATTCTATTTGAGAATTGGAAATATAGGGGTAGAACACACCTCAGATTCTCACTACAGGATTTTATTTCACATGTGTTGGGATAATACATTCACCCCTTCCTTATTTCTTAAGTGAGCAGGGTGACTGGGACAAGTGGTCAGATCCTGATAGAACTGGAAAGCTGAATAAACAGGTGAGTGGGTGTGTGAACGGAACTTCCAAAATTCAAACTTAAAATCTATTGGTAATTTCTGTGACCAAAAAGAGGTTTTCAGTTCGTTTCATTCATGATACAAAATGAGTTCACCAAGGGCTTGAACTGTTTCTTTCCTCTGATGCCAAGAATTTTCTTGGAAGTTACTGTCCTTCTATGTCAGAAAGGAAACTTTTAATACTCCTGAATCCAGAGCTCAGAGTCAAAGAATCCAGATATTCTGACCAAATGTTCCTTTCAATAAGATAATTCAGGTTCCTTGTTTGCTAGTAGCAAAAAGGCTCCTCTTTCATATAACTGACTCAGTCATCTGCACTGCTTGTTAAGAGTGGCAATATCTTCATTCCTTTGCAAAATTAAAGACTCATTCGCCAATATAGGGGAATTGGAATCCATATTTCTGTTACAGACTCCCTAAGTAAATTATATCCAGTATGTTTAGTAAACAAATCATGACATACACACAATAAAAGACTTGTAGACAACAAAACTAGTGTATAAGTTAATTTCCTTGCTATGTCCCCACACTGACATTTATGAGAGGTTTCATTGTTTAGGTATTTGGTTTTATTTATAATTGATTCATCTTTGGCAGTTTTACAGATGAAAGAATTGAAAAGAAGTTGCTTCCTAACCCTATATAACAAAGTATATTAGAAGAGTCTTTTGATACAAAAGTGATAATTTTTTATTCATTTCAGATTATTATTGGGATATAAGTGTTTTGGCTACACAATTGCTTTGATAAAGTTGTAGTCAAAGTTATAAGTGTACCTATCACCCAGATATGAGCAATTGGGTAGAATGTTTAACAATAGTTCTGGTACTTATGCCTTTTTTTTTTTTTTTTTTGCAGTTTTGGGTGGGGCCGGGTTTGAACCTGCCACCCCCAGTATATGGGGTGCCGCCCCGGTACTTTTGCCTTTTTAGAAGATGGGTGAGTTTGAAAGAAAGAAGTGTTTGCACTTTTGAGAGCTCCCCTATAGGTGGTAATTACAATGAATGTTAAAGGTGTAGATATTAATAACCAATAACATCATAATCTATAACTTCATAGTTGTCTGGCAGCTTAGGTTCTTGAGATACATTGTAAGAGTCACGAGGTGGAAGACTGAAGAATGATTGCCCACTGTATATGACATGGCTGATGATCATCTCTGGGAGTGTGTTACAATGTGGTGAAGGAGCTCAGGGAAAGAGCTGAAAATCTTTAAGTTTTATTTTTAATGCTCACTCTGGGCCAGAGAAGTGATTTTCTTTGGCCAAATGGATGTTAATTGATGTTAATCAAGCAAAAGCTTTAAAAAACTGCTTATATCAGTCCACCTTCTCTTGGAATCCTGCTACCATAAGTACAAGTCTAGGCTAACTTGTTTGAAAGTGAAAGACTGAGGGAAGATAACAAAAGTATCCCTCACAACCAGCCTAGAACCAGCCAACTCCTAAATGTGAGGGAAGCTACCTGAGATTAACAGGAATGCTCACACCACCTGCAGCAGAATGCACACACGTAGTGAGCACAGCTAAATCTGGTCTAAATCAGCAGCACTGCTCAGATGCCTCATAGCCTCATGAGAAATAGTAAATGTTGACTGTTAAATGTCACTAAGCCTTTGTGCATGTTGATTACACAGCATACATGTGGCAATATAAAACTGCTCCTTGAGCCCATGGAAAATGGTCAGTAAATGTTAGCTATGTATATTCCTAGTTCCTTGAATCTAGCTACTTGCATAAAGGGGCATTGTTGCTTTTTCCAGAAGCTTTCTATAGACAATTTTTATATAATTATCACAAACTTTGATAGTCAGTAATAGAATCAGGCAAACAGGTTCATATTTGGCGTTTATACTTTCATAGATGTTTACAGGCATTATGGGAAAATCAATGCATTGTAGCTACCATCTCACCAACAGTGATTGCTGTATTCTATCAATTCTTCAATGCACCTTGAATGAAAAGATGTTAAAATACAAAAGTACTACTTAGTATAGACAATTTCTCCAAAGCTCCTCAAGAAACTATTGGTCTCTGAGTACCACTGAAGCTTAGCTCCCTGGAGTCAGTGTATGCTATAGAAACAAATCAGAATTTCAAGTTCATGAAGGACAAAGACCTGGTGAGTGCACAGTTAACAGTCCCCTCCATTAAATCAGGTCAGAGATATCCTCTTTGATATCCTAGGTGACCAGAGGGGAGTAGTTTGGAACATTCATGATAACTTCAAAGTTGCCTAACCATCACAAGAACAAAGGCTTGAGAAATAGGATTTCTTTCATACTTACATTTTGAAAGGATGAGATACGGCCCTCAGATCTCTATCTACGAAGCAGGATCATATGTAGATATTCTCACCATAAATAGTGTGGGACAGCCAGAGAGTGTTAAATACACAATTATGGGGATAGTTGGGAGATTTTAAAGGTACTCATTTTACATTTCATAAGAGTTTGTGTATTACCCAGAGATGAATTTATATTTTATTCAATTATCTCAAACTTTGATAGCCAGTAATAGAATCAGGCAAATAGGTTCATATTTGGCATTTATACTTTCATAGACGTTTACAGGCATTATGGGAAAATCAATAATATGGTTGAATTGCTAGTCACCATTTTGAACCAAAAATAATTCCCAGGTTGAGACCCACAATTGTCCTCAACTAACCTTAATCTGATGAACAAAATTCTGTAAACACTTTTTAGACTATGAGGTCCATTGCAAAGTTGAGTGTCCCTCAAAACGTTGTTTGACAGATGATGATGTGACAGGGAATCTGATTGCCGCATCAACAGAATCCCTGAGGGAGGCAGTTTTCCATCCAGAGAAATTAGCATACTGTAGTTCAGTGGTTCTAAACTGGTTCTAAAGCTTCTTTCTGCTAAGAAATCTTTGTTACTCCCCTGTGCCACGTCTAAGAAAGGGCCTTTGCCTTATTAATAATGACCGTACCTGAGAAGCCAACTACTCAATGGTCTTCTTTGTCTAAGAGCCAGGTTTGACTTCCTGCCCAGACCTCTAGATGTGACCTGAGGGAGCAGAGGTAGTACCAGGCTGGGTGGAGAGTATACGTTTGGGGGTCACAAAGTCCATGTGCTAAGGCAGGATAAAAATAAACATTTACTGAGTATTTTTTAATGTGCCAAGCTCCCTTCTAAGGATGACACATGTGTCCTATAATCTAATGATTGTAAAAGATCTATAATGTGGGTGCTTTAACAGCTCTATTTTATGTATAGACCTGTGGAAACTTGAGGCATAGGGAAATTAAGTGACTTACAGATGACCATATGGTCAACGAGAAGCAAAGCTCATTTAATCTTAGGCTTCTCTGCTTCCCTCCGGTGAAGCCTTCCTCAGTTGAGTGTTCATCATTTTCAGAGTCTGTTTGAAGACAGACTCTTCTGATGACCTAGACAGTTGGAAGAGGGAGGATTGTCTGTTATTGTGTTATAAAGGAAACAGCCTTTGAAGTTGCACACAATCAAGTTCAAGACATTGTTAAGTGTTTTTCGAGGTCTGCGAAGGGCAGAGTTATAGGTAGATTGTATCAGACATCCAATGGCAAGGAGGGGACTAAATCTTAGTATCTGGGCACCAGGGGATGAAACTCCTGGGGGTATAAAGGGCAAGACAGAGTCAGTTTTCCTTCCTTCTCTTGAACTCCACCCTCTATCCTATGGCTTGTGAATTTAGAGGACATGTGTATACTAGCTAGAGCTGATACTAATTAGAAGAAATGTCCCTTCACTGCTATGAAAAACAGTGTTCATTAATTAAAGAAATATTCTCCTCATGGCTGTAGAAATTAAAGTAAGGACATTAGGAATAGTATATCCTGAAGCATAAACACAGTACAGTTATTTCTAATATTGTACTTCATTATCATAACTATGTTTAGAAACCATAACCCTTAAGGAGATTTTGAGAAACCTCTTTCTGTCTCTCCTCAGAAATGTCATGCTTAGCTTTAAACTCTTAGGCTGTGAAGCCATCTAAACTTTTCCTTTTGGTTATGTCAGGCAGGGGCAACTCAATTGCTTTGTCAAATATATGCTTTGTTCTATTCATAAAAATCGGATAGAAAGCAGAAATCTTCTTTATCTTTGACGTATTAAGTAGTGTTTGGTATATTAAAGGTCATGTGCTACTGTTCTTGCTTGCAAGCCATAGAAACTAACTCTATCATTATCAAGAACAAAATACATGATTAATCTACTAACATATCAATGACCTTGCATAATTACCTTTTCTGTGCTGGGAATATATGTGCATGAAAAAGCACATTGTATATCTTGACATAGGATTTTGTCATTTGTATTGTTGTAAAGCTGAAAAAATAGTAATAATAAATGACTTATAGAAGATTTACACATATAATCATATATTACATGGGAAAAGAGATGTTATGAAAAGCTGTCATTATCCCTGAAGATAAGGCAACAGGACCCACAGCTCAGATTCTACCAAAGGGGGGTGTGATTCATGCACCTCTTAATGTCATATCGCCTCTTACTTTTATAATCATTTGATCTCAGTTTTAATTCTTGAAAAAGAACAGGAGATGGAAATGCTATAAAAAACAGCATAGGGAGGTGTTAAATGTTAGCTAAGCAAAAACAAACACAATTTTCCTTACAGAAATAAATGTAAAAACAAGACTGCATGTGAATGAGTGTTGCCTTTTATAACATCTAGTTTACCGAAATGATGTATTTACAATGCATCTTATTCCATTTGTAAAAGGGTAACCATCTATTGGTATAATTTGAAACCTGCTTCTTGTCACAGCCAGTAATGCAAAGCAGAGCCTCAAATTGATTTTTTTTTTAAAGTAGAATTGTCCCATAATTGCTTTCCTCAAGGAAAGAGCCTGAATATGTAATGACAATCCTTTGGGGAATCAAATTCTGAATTCTGCTAGCAGGAAGCTCCACTCTTGAATAGATCTTGATGGTAGATTCCATCACAGATCCCATTACTTCAATAAGATGATTATTCCTCAAGAACTGAATTATCCCTCAGGAAATGAAGGAGGGACCTTCTTTCTCTCCTTTTTCCTTATCTATGTGAACATGTATGTGATCTTGCTTTGCAACAATGCACACTATTTCACCACAACAAAAATGACTGATTTGACCTATTTTCTGAAGAATAAAGTAAATCCATTTTGTTTCTTGAGTACTTTCTAGGAGTCCCTACATTTTATTTAAAACCTACTAGTGGTGACAAGGCTTTCTTTGAGTACCATAGCTATCCTGGGGGGAAGCAGTGATGCTGGCTGAAGGGATGGGATGCAGGAATGCCCGTTTCCTATCATGCTTGAGGGGCAAGACTTGCTCTCTCCTGGAAAAGTTTTGATATATTACTGACCCACACCAACATATCCTTAGGCTCCAATTTAGAGCATTTATGAAATCAACCCTTCCTGTTTAGTAGCTAAGACATGCATTTAGGGGTCAAGCAAAGTGTGCAATCCTGGGCCATGACCCTACCTCTCTAAGTCTCTGTTTGATTAGCTGTCTTTAGCTCAATTAGGGGATTCAGAATACGTGTCTGACAGTAATTAAATACTGCCCAGTCTAGGAACTGGCTGTGTAATCTTGAACAAGTCCCTTCACTTCTCTGAGCCTCGTCCTCTTCATGGGATCTTCATTAAGACAAATGAAATAGCATATAAAGGGGTCTCCTGTATCACAAAAGATCAATACATCTTAGATGATAGTGTCAATACTATCTATTACAGTCATAGAATTAGCATTTTCACTTATAAAATGAGAAACCTAGTAGTCACTTCCTTGGGATATTGTATGAAATTAACAAGCCATCATTCAGAACACTGTCCATAGACTGGACACTCAATAAATGACAGATTGACACTATTCCAAGACAATATATGCCTGGACTTAAGAAGCAAAATGCATCTGCATTGTGTTATTTAATTATGCAACTTTGTGTTTAATGTATGTATTCCATGTTAGAATGAAGTTCCAAGATTCAGAATTGTTGGCCTTATCTATGACTGAATAGTATTAAATAAAGTTTCTATATATGGCATCAACTAATACATAGATTAAGAGGAGGAACTAAGGAATAAAATTTCAGTGTCAATTTTGAGGACATGATGGTATAATTTTAAGGACTAATGAATTGTGCAAGGTATTTCCAGAGTTGGTGGAATGAAGCCCTTTGTATTAAATAGGCAGAATATGAGTAATTAAGCTATAGGTACTAACTTTCTCTAGTCTATATTCTTCTGCTTTATTTATGCCTTATTTGAAACAAATTCATACTCTTTTCCCCATATTATATAATTTTGCCTATAAATTTTTCTAATTTTCTTCTATGGATCTTATTTCTTACTTTACAAATTGAAGGATTTGTGGACAAAGAACCACCTTTGTCAAAAATGCTTACCATTAGAATGTAAATCATGGTGTATCTCCTGAGAATTACTACAATTATAAGAAAATCTTAATTAGAATCTTGAAGGAGGAAAATTTTCTTGGGATAAGTTCCACAAAGGAGATGATGGGGAGAGATAAAGAGAGAAACTGAGACAGATTGAGCAAAAGAAGGAAAGGGGAGGAATTTTAGTCCTAGCCATTTAAAAAAACAGCTTCGTTAGACTTTCTTTGTCAACTTGCAATCTTGAAAATGGCAAACCATTTTGTTGGCAAATATTTATTGAGCATATATTTCATGCAATGTGTGAAGTTCCATACTAGGTAAGGCAGGGAGTAGAGAGAATACTATGCCACAGCCTGCGTTCTTAAGGATCTTCTATTTTAGCTGTGGAAGAAAAAAAATAAATCAAGAAAAAAAGATTTTTTTTTTTTTGGCAAGGGCCAGGTTTTGAACCCACCCTTGTGGGTTGCATAATTTAATTATTGTGTTGCATAATTAAATAAACACAATGCAGTATATGGAGCTGGCACCCCACTCCTATAGCCATAGGTTCCAACCAAATCAAGACAATTTGAGTAAACCCCACCTTGATTTTAGCATAGAGAAGACAAGATGTTGATGTAGTGTGGAAAAGCTACTCTTCTAAGGAATGACCCATAAGACCTCAAAGGTACATTTTGAAGATATTATTTGGAGGAACTTCAGACTCATTTCACATGGATACCTTGGGCAGAGTTAAGATTGATACATTTATCTCATTCATTCATTTATTCATTTAACAAATGTTTACAGAGCACCATCTAAGTGCCAGAAATTATTGATAAGTGCCACAAAGGAAAAAGATTCATAAAAATCTGCGACCTAATGGTTATGAATGTCCTGTGGGAAGTTACAGAGAGATAATCTTTTAGAAGACAAACTTTCCAATTGGAGATTTTCCAGAGATGAGCTTCCCATAAGATAGGATCAAAACCTCCTCACCAAGCTTTCCAATTACTAATACACAGAAGAAATGTAATACATTTATTTGTGGTTTATTTGGCAAATATTACTTTACTGCAAGTCATGAACTAAGCTATGAAAAATAAGACAGACAACTCCCTGCCTATCTGTATCTTATGTTCTAAATCTAGATGGAAGGAGAGACACATCATTCACACAAATGAATAGGATAACATCAGGTGATGGCAAATGTAAAAATTTCTAAAACATCTTTTATAATTATGATAGGGAGAGTCTGAATGGGAAGTTTTAGATTAGATGGTCAGGGAGAGTCTTCCTCAGAAAAGGAATTCGAGCTCACCTATGGAGCATTGTGCTACAGAATTCAGATTCTCATTTTAGGACCAAGGCACTCACTGATCAGCTGCTTGAAGGAGTGGCAACTGACATCTTGCAGTTGAGTTCTTCCCCCTATGACTTCTTTCAGTATAGAGGTTGCATCTTGTAAGGCCATAGCACCTTCCAGCATGGGAGTGGGAAAAGTTCAAATCCACAGAGTCAGCAGGGAAGCATATAAAGGCTTCACCCTGCAGCAGGGCTGTATTAGCTACAAAACTTGCGGCTGACTGAAACTTTAATTGAGATAACGTTGCCTCTCTTCTTCTTCTCCCAGCCCTCCTTTTATTTATTTATTTTTTTCTTGTGAGACAGTCTCAACATGTTGCTCTGGGTAAAGAGCTGTGGCATCATAGCTCACAGCAACCTCAAACTCTTGGGTTTAAATGATTCTCTTGCCTTAGCCTTCCAAGTAGCTGGGACTATAGGCACCTGCCAAAATGCCCAGCTATTTTTTTGGTTGTAGTTGTCATTGTTTGGCAGGCCCGGGCTGGATTCGAACCTGCCAGCTCCAGCGTACGTGGCTGACTCCCTAGCCGCTGAGCTACAGGCGTGGAGCCCCAGCCCTGCTTTCTAAACTCCCCATAGAGCTTCATTCTGATAATATTCTCCAAGATATCCCCTGCATGCAAACCTCTGCCAGGGAGATTGATTACCAGAATCTATTTCCATGTGACCTGTGAAAGATGTCATTTACAAGGAGCTGACCATACAAAAATGCATCTAAGTAGGCATTGAGATGAAACATGAAGTTGATGGCAATAACAGCATCATTATTGATAGAAGACTATCTGGGAAGATGGGATCCCTTTCTGGGTCCCAGTCAAGCATGAGACCAACCAAGAATGCTGTCCAAACATTCCGTTTAGCTTGACAAAACTTCAGACACATTTCTTCCTGTTCATAGGCCCATCATCTCCCTTTTCTTAGACTATTTACCTTAGGACACTAGTAATTGTAAGTTGTTTCTCAGCCCCTTTGCATTGTAAATCTTCTCTCAGCCTCTTGCCAGTTTTACAACCTAAGAATGTCTTTCTCAAGGACCTGAGAACCATCACTTTGAAATATAATGACCAAGTAAACACAGCACTTCTACATCCCAATCTGTGTTGGTGGGTAAGAGCCTAACTTTAATAAGTGGAAGTTAGCAGGCATGGACGTCTAATCACATTGGGCATCCTCCTCCCTAAGGGCTTCCAGCACTTTCTACCCTCTCTCTGCAGCACTCAAAAGCTCTCCTGCTTTCATTTCAGTGGAGAGTCGAGTCTGACCTCTGTAGCCTATTGCAGCAGCCTTGAGTAAGACCTGATTCCTTCGTGTGTGTGTGTGTGTGTGTGTGTGTGTGTGAGAGAGAGAGAGAGAGAGAGAGAGAGAGAGATGAGAAGACAATGTGTGTGATTTTGATACCTGGCTTGTATACAAGTAGGTGTATGTATGTGCCTGAGTAGTTAACTAAGAATCAAACAAGATGTCCTTGTCATTTCAAGAAATCTGGCTCAGACATTCAAAAAGACATTTTCTCAACACAAGTAGAGCCATCCTCAGCCTTTTCCATGGGAGGAGTGGCCTCTAATTTTGTTTATTCAGTGGAACATCTAACCCCAGCCCATAGATTATGGGCATTCTGTCAGCAGGCAGGAGTGGTGCCTCATTGTAATTAATCTCCTTCTCTCCCCTACACATCTGAGAGTGAAAAATAAAAGGGCATTGCAGGAAAGCAGTTACAAGCCACAAAGGGACCACATGAAATGTCACCTTTTGGCTGTACTCATTGCTCCTTTGTGACTCCTACTCCTGAAGTCACCTCTCATCAGGACAGACAGGGGTTAGTACTGGCTGAGACCCAAAGAGAGCTATCTCAGCAGTCAGACTCCACAGCTTGGTGGAAATATTAGCTAAATCTTTACTGAAAATCAAAATTTTGTGTCAGAGGTTTTATTTATCCTATATGTGTTACTTGAGATACAGAAGGCAGCAAGAGAAAGAGATGAATGATTGATGGAATTTAAAGTTTGAGGGCAGAGAGTTGAAGTATGAGCTGCAGCATTTCCATGTAAGAACATGGAGTGGGGTTAAGTTACTTGGCTTTTCTGGGCTTCAGACCTCCGCTGACCCCACCTGTATAGCATGAGCATCATTGTATGTGTCTCTTAACATTTGAAGGAAGAGTAAGTGAGTTAAGTGTATGCAGGAAATAACAGTACCTGGCACACGGTCAATCCTCAGTTTTGACAGTCATTAAAAGCATTAAGACACCTTCATTCAGGCCGGGCACAGTGGATCCTCCCTGTAATCTCAGTCTTGAGAGGCTGAGGCAGCCAGATTGCCTGAGCTCAGGACTTCCTTACCAGCCTGAGCAAGAGTGATACCCTGTCTCTACTAAAAATAGAAAAACTAGCCAGGCATTATGGCAGGAGCCTATAGTCCCAGCTATTCAGGAGGCTAAAGCAGGAGGATGGTTTGAACCCAAGAGTTTGAGGTTGCTGTGAGCTATAATACCACGGCAGTGTACACGGGATAACAGAGTTAGACTTTGTCTCAAAACAAAAACAAAAGCAAAAACAAAACCTTCATTCGTTTTCCCACTTGTAATGTACACAGCACAAGTACATCATGCCACCTACTCCTGCAACAATCTATTAAGTTATGTGCACTCTTGTTTGGATTTGTGCTTGTTTCATAAGTGAACAGCGAGTTCCATTAGATTCCATCAGTGATATTTCCAATACAGTGGCAGCACCTGGAGAAGAGGACAGAGGCCTCTGGCCCTGAAAATTGCTGGTAGCGCTGTGAGGGGCGATCATCAAAACACAAGTGTGACTGCTTTCCCCAAGTCTTAAGCAATAGGCCGTACAGATAGGTGGGAATCCTGGCACAGACTCTTAGTCTATGGTAAGCACTTTGCACAAAACCTCAACCTTATTTCACTTCCTTGATAAATTTCAGAGTGTTGGTGCTCCTGACCTTTGGTTTCTTTAAAAAAGAGGCCAGTATTCAAAGTTCTCTTTTAAGAATCAGGCAAATAAATGAAGGGAAGGGTTGGGGCAAGCCCAAGACTTGGATTTAATTTTCCCTTCAGCAGGGCATGGGCTAGATCATGTCATTAGTGTGAGTTCATGTGTCCCCAGATATGGAAAAAGGACTTAGAGATTTACAGGAAGGAGGGTCCTATGGTTAAATGCAGGTATCCCTTCCCCAGTGTTCTCAGTGGTCCTGGGTGGATTTTAGAAACAAGGAAAAAGAAGCCAGTTAAGGGATTCTTTCCCCTTTTACACAAAGGGGTTAGGGTTAAGGAAAGAAGCCTAGAAGTGTTTTCTTTTTGAGTTCGTTTGGAAAAACCATTTATTTTAGCAACATCTGTTCTCTTGGATGTGCAAATACTTCTTAGGCTCCTCAAAGTAGTATGAATTAAGGAATTTTGTCATTTTTTTCTCCCAGACAATCCAAATGTAACTTAAGCATCCTCTACCTAGAATATAGGAAGTGCCCAGTGTGTTTTACCCATAGTGGTCAAGAAAATAATCTTTTTTTTTTTGAGTCACAAATTGTTTAATTGACGAATTACGTAACTACCAGATTCTTCTTTAGTCAACACTAACAGAACTCACATTTTAGCTAGTCAATGAAGCATATGAATACTTAACATCTCTTGAATATAACATTTCAGTGATAACAAAGACTACTTAATTTTATTCATTTTTGGGACAGTGCACAAATTAAGCAGGTTAAATATCAAAGATGCATTGGGAATACTCCCCAAATGAACAAGAGAATATTAATTTAATGAATTTTAAATGCTTCAGAAATAAAAGTAGACAACAATTTTAACTTGAATAGGACAGTGCCCAAACAGTTATTAACCTGATCAAGATCTTTAAAATTACTAACAAAACACACTACAATGTTTTTTTTTTCTATTTAGTTTACAGAAAGAATCTATAAGTACAGTTTGCAGAAAGATCATGTTTGGTGCTATTTACCTTCATTTTAAAACTCTCCTCTATGCAAATTTAATTGTGATGAGTATGAACAATATGTCTGTACACCTACTGCATATAAAGTCTTTTCATCAAAGCATTAACAATGAATAAAATAACTTGATTACATTTAAACAATGCTGACTTTTGAAACCATTTACACTTAATGTTTGAAGGGGCTGTGGACATTTAGTAAATAGAGAACACAATGTCAGCCTGCAACTTTATTTTTATAAAGGCTATAGTTACTTATATGGGATATTGTTCTATACACTACTTGCCAATCTGTATTTAAGATGTGTAGTTAGGTATTTTATAAGTTTTTATTAAATATATTCTACATGTATTTGTCATTTCATCCAGGAAGAATTTCTCCCCAGTGAAAAAATATAAAATCTTTCATGTTTTTACAGATTTAGATGAAACTAGGTCATTCTTTAGTGCTGTGCAAATTGTTTTTAGCCTATCAATCTTTAAATTGGCATGAAATAAAAGAATGGCATCTTTAATCATGTATGCTCTAAAAATCAGCTTTTGATTTTAATATAGTTGCAATCACTAATACCAAATGCAAGCTACATAAAGAAACAAAATTAGTACTATGTAGATTGGAAACAATCTTTTATTGTGTCTGTGTTTATTATGCGCTCATACTTTACTTCATCTCTGTAAGAGGAAAAAAAAGAAACTTGGTCCCCCTGACATTTTAAGTTTACAGTTTTTGCAGAGGTAGATTTACTAAATAATTACCAGTTACTGCATCCACAAAATGTAGAAGAAAGAGTAACTAGTTTGTGGAGGCATAGATGTGTTCACAGAAGAAGAACCTTTCAAGTTGAGATGTGGTGGACAGGCAGAGGGTTGGGTAGGTGCTATAATCAGGGTAGCTCCAAGGTTGGGGGTATGCAATTTTTTCCAAGCAGAAAGATAGTAAGTTTAATATTAAAATAAAATTGTAGTTTTTACACTATCAAAAATAAAAGCCCAAAATAATCACGAATAAAAACTAATCAGTAGGATTACTTCTATAGATACTGGTGATAGGCTGCCAAGGATGAATTGACGTCCTTAGACTAATAGCCTGTGAAGAACTAAGAACTTAATCCTAACAACAGCTGTGTGAGTGAACAGGAAAGGGACACCTCTTCAGAGATCCTTGAGAGGATTCCAGCTCTAGTCGACAGCTGCGTTGCAGCCTTAAGAGAGATCTTGAACCAGAGGCTTCCAGATAAACACGCTTAAACTCCTTGTCTCAAAAGAAATTGCGACAAAATAACAAATATTAGTTTAAGTTGCCAGATTTGGCAGTATCTGTTCATCTGAAGTATATAATTTAATATACTGTTACTTGCTGGGATCAGGAAATATTCAGCCTCATTTTTGTAGATGTTAAGTTCTTGTCCAAAGCCCTGGAAAGTATTGTCATAAAATTTCTTCTCATAATTTTTCAGAGTGAAAACAGACATCAAACAAGTCATAAACCATACATTTTTAGATGTATGAGATTTTTTTCCTAGTCATAGAATTCTGAATCTGTGGTTGATTGACATAGAAACATCTAGTTATTCAGAAACTACCTTAATGTGGATTATTAGTTTATGATAAAACAAGGCATTTGGGGGTTTGCAGCCTGTGGTGTGCACTTTGGGCTAAAGGAGATGAACTCAAGAAGATTGGAAGTCAATTCTAGGAAAGCAGGTGTGGCTGACATATATGTAAATATCCACACAGCCTTTTCTACCACTATATCTCCAGATGGCCTCTTTGGATGCTACATGTGCTTCCCAGTGAATTTGTTTCCCTAGCTACTTTTTCCTCAAGGGTCTCATGAGCTAGGGAGTGATTTGTGATCTGGCATCCTGGGGTAGTTCTTGTGTTAATAACTGAGACATTCCTTCCCCTGGGGAGTCAAGATCCTTCTACACCCACTGCCTCCCACTTCTCCAAGGGGAATTATCCCTGCCAAGTATATTCTTAGAGATTCTTAAAAAGCACATACCCAGCAACATTTTCTGGCAGAAATAGAGGTGAGAATAAGGATAGGGTATTTCTAGATAAAAATATAAGCAATATATGCACAGAAGAAAAATCAAGCTTATATAAACTTCCTGATTTTTCCAGAGTCCCAGAGTCTGACATCCCAAGAGTTTTGTTTTCTATCTGTTTGTTTAAATGTTTTAGGTATGAACTATTTCAAACTTCCCTAAAAAGAAGAGAATGATATGATAAAATCTTATTTACCTTGCCTGCCTTTCAATAATTATGAACTTATTTATATTTCATCTGGACCCTTTATTCACACCCCCAACACACACAGTGGACTCTACTGGCTGCATTTTCAAGAAAATATACCATTAATCTGGGAAGGCATATATAATACCGCCCCATGATATTTCTTCTCCTAGTACCGTGGTGTGAGGTAATACAACTCTTTCTACATCTTCTGTTTTTTAAGTATCATCATACCAAATCTTCACCATGATCCTCTAAAGACAATATTACCATTCTTTTCGTTTCATAGGGAGAAACTGTTCTATTGAAATAAGGTCATGGATCAAGGTCATGGGGCTGATATGTGATCAGCCTTCATCTTGACGAGAAGTCCATAAGAAAACTGATGAGAACTATCTACCAATCTTTTAAATACATTTTTCCCTTCTCTAAAATAGGCCTAATGTTTGTTTTTCATGCAAGAGGAAGCAACACAAGTCTTCATATTTATACTCTTTGTCGAAGCAAGAAAATGGGGTGTCAAAGGTCTGGCAGTGCTTATACTGAGAGCACTTTGTAACCAACAACCACAGGGCAACTCAGATCTCCAACTGTGATGGCAGGGAATACACTTAAAAATACAGAGAGGGAACAGTTTATTTCAGCTCTAATCAAAATAAAAGCAAATGGATTAATGTTTACCAAATTAAACATGTTTCAGATAGCACTTATTTTCTAAGTCCCATGGGTATTTACAAACTGAAATGGGGAATGAAAAATTATTAAAATAAAGGATCCAATGGCACTCTTTAGATGCCTATCAGCACTTTGATATAAAGCTGACCCTTATTCCCCACTTCTTCTGTATTACTCACATATCTTTCTTGGTAGGTCAGGACTAAATTAGGGTAATAATCTTTGGCATTGTTATTTAAAAATGAAGCTAGAGGCTGGTCACAGTAGCTCACACCTGTAATCCTAGTACTCAAGGAGGCTGAGGTGGCTGGATTGCTTGAGCTCACCAGCCTAAGCAAAAGCGAGACCCTGTCTCTACAAACAATAGAAAAACTAAAGCAAGAGGCTAGCTTGAGCCCAAGAGTTAGAGATTCTGTGAGCTATGATGCCACAGCACACTTCCCAGGGTGACAGCTTGAAAAGCTAAAAAAATCAATCAATCAATAAAAGGAAGCTGAAATTGAAAACAAAAAAAGAATTAAAAAAAAGTATTTTTTTTTTATAATTTTATTGAATCATAATTCTGTACATTGGTGCAATCATAGGGCACGATTCATATACATTCAGAAATGTTTTGATCGTACTGTTACAGTTAGCCTTCATGGCATTTTCTTGATCACTATATAAAGA
>CAUYON010013550.1:0-21013 GCA_963573935.1 Arctocebus calabarensis
TCTCTTGGCATGTCTGGGAAGTTCTCTTTCATAATCTCATAAAGAAGGGACTCTGTGCCTCGTGATGCCACTTCATCATTTTCAGGTATCCCTATAAGGCGAATATTGGTTTTCTTTGAATTATCCCAGAGCTGTCTGAGAGAACGATCTGTTTTTGCCTTCCATTTCTCTATCTCTTTGAGCATTTGAGAGCGTTTGAAGTCTCTGTCTTCAGTTTCAGAGATCCTTTCTTCTGCTTGCTCCATTCTGTTACTGAGGGATTCTACTGTATTTCTCAGATCTTTGAGGGCTACAACTTCTTATCTCAATGTATCAAAATCTTTGGCTATTTTCTCTTTGAACTCGTTCAGTTCTTGAGACATCTTTTCGGTCTTTTGGATTACTGCTTGAAATTCTAATTCCATCTTTTCCTCCATTGAGCTGATCTTAGTTGCTATCCAGACTCTGAATTCAACTTCTGACATCTCAGCCATTTGTGTATGCAAGGGATCTTGTGCTTCATCTACCTTGTCATTCCTTGGGGGAGTTGATCTACTCTGGTTATTCTTATTGCCAGAGTTTTTCTGTTAATTCCACCTCATGATTATTTTTCACTGTTGCCTATGACCGTCCTCAGAGTTGGGGAGGTGTCTCTCCCAGATCAGACCCTGGCAGAATCACTCTGTTGTTATTGGCTCTTTGTAGGGAGTGACCCTGTGTTTCTAATGATTTCTCAAACCCTGCAGGGTGGAGAGCTTAAATCCTCCTCAGCCTGCTTAGAAGACAGTTTAAATTGCTAACTTGGGCTAAGCAGAAGCTTTTTCAGGAAAGCACTGTGGCTGGGATCCTTAAGTGGCTATGCACTTACCCAGTGTGCCAAAACCAGTCTCATCCTATGCCCCTGAGGGCTAAGGCTGCAAGGCATCCAAGGCATCTCAGTCCCCGCCTTTAGACTACTCAGTCACTAGATTACTCGCTCCCACCCAATGCCTGTTCTGTGACCCTGAGGGTGGGGCTTGCCAGGGCAGTTCTCCCACAATGGCTCCACACAGCCCACTGGCAGCTCCGTCTGACTTGGTGGCCCAGTCTGGGGCCCCAGACAACACTCAAAAACCCCTGCACTCCTTCCCAAGTTCTCCCAAGGCAGTTCAACCGAGTGCCAAGTCCAATAGAAACCCAAACGGCTCACAGACAAGCCCTTTCCAGCCTGCAGTCCCACTGTTGCCCCACCCACAGCTGCCAACAGGATGAGACGGAACAAACAGACGCAATCACTTGCCCAATCTCTGCCACTTTAGCCTTCCTCAGGGTGTCCAGAAGCCTCACGCTATCTCCCTGTGTCCCCAAAGGGAAGTTTCTGGGCAGATCCTGCCTGGCAGAGATGCCTGAAGTCCTCTCTCCCCAGTCTCACCGTGCCCAGCTGCAAGGAAGCTGTTACTCGGCCACCATCTTGCTCCACCCTCCCCCAAAATATTGGTATTATGTAATATGTCTTTTATGACTTGCTTCATTCACTTAGAATAACGTTTTAAGATTCATTTCTATTGTAGCATGTGATATGTCATTTCTTTTATACATGAATGATACTCCACTGCATGGATATACTACATTTATTTATCCATTTATGATGGACATTTGGAATGTTTGGCTATTATGACAAATGCTTTTGTAAGCATTTATGTACACTTTTTTAAAACATGTATTTTCATTTCTTTTTGGCATATGCCTAAGAATGGAACTTCCATGTTATATGATAACTGTATATTTAATTATTGGGGAAACTGCAAGACTATTTTCCAAAGTATCTTTGTGATTTCACAGTCCCCTGCAGTGCATGTATGTATCTTAATATCTTAACATCCTCCCAACACTTGCTATTGCCTGATTTTTTTTTTTCTAGCCGTTCTAGTGGGAGTGGAAGATACCTGCTATGGTTTTTATTTCTTTGTTAACTAATTATTGAGCTTTTTTCATGCATGTCTTGCCATTTGGATATTTTCTTTTGAGAAATATATATTGAGATCCTTTACTCATTTTTAAATTGGATTGCTTCTTTTCTGTTATTGAGTTTAAATATTTCTTTATATGTTCTAGATATAAGACCTTTATTAGATATATGATTTCAAAATAGCTTATATTCTGGGAATTATTTATTCACTTCCTGAACAGTGTCCTTTGAAGCATTTTAATGAAGCCCAGTTAATCTGCCTTTTCTTGTTATTGCCCATGTTTTGGTGTCATCAATCAAGACATTTTTGCCAAATCTAAGATCATGAAGTTTGATCTTGGTGTTTTCTTCTGAGAGTTTTATAGTTTAGCTCTTACATTTAGGTCTTTGATCAATTTTGAGTTAATTTTTATATGAGGTATGAGGCAGGAGTCTGACAGTAGTTGTCGTAGGACATTTTTTGGTAATTCTTTCTGCATTACTTAGTCCCATCTGCCAAGAAAAAATTAGTTAACCATAGATATATGGGTTATTTCTGAACATTCAATTCTATTCTATTGGTTCTATCATTAAGCTAGTATGACTTACTTGTGAAAAGCTTGCTTTATAGTTTATTTTAAAATCAGAAAGTGTGGGTCCTCCTACTTTGTTATTTATAAAGATTGTTTTTTGACTACTCAAAGAATTTAGAATTATTTTTATCAATTTCTACACAAATTTAGCTTGGGTTCCCATAAGGTTTAAGTTGAATCTGTATATAAGTTTGGGGGAATATTGGCCATCCTAACAATGTTACAATTTCCAATACATATATATGAAAAATTTTCCAATAGATCTTTAATTTCTTTCAGCTATGTTTTGCAATTTTGGGAGTATAAGTTATTACTTTAAAAACTTTATTCCTAAGTGTTTTACTCTTTTTGATGCTAGGATAAATGGCATTCTTTCTCAATTTCCTTTTCAAATTATTCATCACAGATACATAGAAATACAATTGATTTTGAAAATATTTGTCCTGTATCCTCTAAAATTTTACACTTATTACTTATAGTTTTTTTTGTTTTTGTTTTTGTTTATTCCTCAGGATACTTTATACTACAGATAATGTCATCTGTGAATAGAGACAGTTTTACTTCTGCCTTTCTAATTTGGATTTCTTTTAGTTCTTTCTTTTACCTAATTGCCCTTGCTAGAATCTCCAGGACAATGTTTGTTAGAAGTGGTAAGAAGAGGAAACTTTATCTTATTCCTGATCTTATAGTGAAAACATATTTAGTTTTTCATTATTAGGTGTGATATTCAGTTTGATTTTTTTCATATATGCCCTTTTTCAGGTAGAGGAAGTTTCCTTTTATTTGTAAATAGTTGAATGTTTTTATCATAAAAAGATTTTGCATTTTGTAAAATTCATTTTCTGAAAATATTGAGGTAATCATATAATTTTGGGGTTTTATTCTATAGCTACAATTACATTAATTGACTTTTGAATGTTAAACCAACCTTGCATTCCGGGGATAAGTTCCACATAATTAGGATGTATAATTCTCTTTCTCTTTTGGTGGATTCGATCTGAGAATATTTTGTTGAGTATTTTTCATAAATAATAATTACAGATATTGATTTCTAGTTTTCTTTGTCTATGATGTTTTTGTCTGATTTTTTGAGTTATAAAAATAATAGCCTCATAAAATGATTTGAAAAGTGTTTCTTCCTCTTTTATTTTGTACTTCATTTTTATATGAAGTATTTATTCTACTAAAAATCATAAGAGACATTAAAATGGAAGAAAATTTGACCTATGGTAAAGAAAGGAAAGAGTCAGGGAAGGAGATATTTAATAAAAAGATCAGAAACTGCCCAGACACCAAAATGACCAGTCAAAGACTTTGAGATAACAATGAACCATAAGTAAAACCAAATTTAGGTGTTAGAAGAGAAATTTTATGCTATGGTAAGAGCAATGATATGATTCATAATGGGCCTTCTTAGTAATTTTTTTTTAATTTTTTGGAGAGTAACTTTATAGCTTTCATAAGCATATTTGTTTTTATAAAGCTTATCTTATATTGTTTGATGTTTTCTTAAATCAAGTTTTACATCTCTGAAACTTCATAACCTTATTTAACTCTTCTGCTGAAATGTCATCCTGCTTTTTTCAGAATGAGTTTGTTAAAACCTTAAGTACATGTGCAATTATATTCTGAACTAGATCCTGAACAATCCTTGGAAGTTAAATGGAACCTAAAGGCAATTTGACTAGTACTTGACCCTTCCTTACACTGCTGTGTTTACCAGCCAGTTGCTAGCTCTGTACTAATCCCTCTTGTTACAATATTTGACTTATTGTCAAATACTCTTGATAGATGTATGGAGGAACTCAATTAAACATATATTAGGAAGGATTAGTTGTCCAAAAGTCAAAGTTATTAGGCATCTCCACTATAATAACAAAATGAAGAAACAAACAAGTAATTGGATATACATTTTTTCTAGAATGAGGTAACCTTACATGTGAGTTTAGTGTAAGTTACCTATTTAGTGGTAACCTAATTTTTGTATGAGATCTTTGGTGCAAGCTTAAGCTGCTTAATGTAGTCTGGAGACATATAATGACAAACAAGAGCATGTCAATAGGAAGGAAGTCAACTGTTGTGAGATTATATTATGGTCAGAAGAGGTAGGCAAACAGCAGCCGGAGCAGGGCAGTAGGACTGAGTTGGTATCCCAGTCAGGAAAGCAAGGAAACAAAGAGTCAGGACCCCAGACTAAAAAAAAGGAATGAGAATCAAGGAGAGGTGTTTTTATTCATAGGAAAATCTTAAAAGTAGCACAAGGAAAATATTTCTGATTTAGCATGAAAGTATTCTTACTCGTATTCTCTCTGTCCTGGGCCATGGTGGTGGCAGAGTGTGGATGACGTTAGCCCAAAGAAGGAGACAAAAATATCTAGAGGGGAAATGCACTGCTCAATAAACTAAGGGATGGTAGCAGGAGACAATATTATTTTACATGCATTTGGAAGTTCAGTCAACTTAAAAAGCCTCTTCAGGGAGTTTTCTCTCTCTCTCTCTCTCTCTCTTTCTTTTCTCTCCTTAGTGCTGCTCTGCAGCATCCCTTGCCAATAAAACCTTTCGTACAAAAAAAAAAAAAGCCTTTTCAGGGATCTCCTACCTATACTGTATTTCAAAAGGGTGCACTATAATATCCTCTGTAATTGAGGTGTATGCTATACTTTTTCATCTATGTCTGCTTGTGCCTTTAAACCATTCTCTCTTTGCTAACACCACCATACTACCTCCTAAATCATCAACTCAGAGGTGTTTGCAGTAAAATTTTAAGATGGTTTGGAGATAAATTAAGGGACTATGCTGAGGAACTACTTAGGAATTCCCTGAAACTTAAATGGTTCTTGGACAAACCAGCTTACCCTCTCCAGTTTCCATGACTTTGTTGTGAAATGAGGTTAAGTTCAATGGCCTCAAGTTCCCTACCATTTCAAAAATTTCATCTAAATATGTACTATACATTCACTTTACCCTAGCAAATACACAAAAGAAAATCACAATAGACATTTCTAAGATGTCCCCAGGCTAGAGAGATATAACTTTAAAAAAAATTATGCCACAAAAGCAAAATTTTTCAAAATCTGCTATCTTTACTCTGACATTTGTAAAGTTAGTCTGAGCAATCAAGGAACTAAAAGGTTTACAGAGAAAAATGTCACACTACTAGGCTATGTATAAAACCTTTCTCTATCATTCAAAACACAGTTCATAAAACACAATTTTCTTTCTGTGAGGAAAATATTGGCACCATAAAAATGTCACCAATATTTAATTTAATTTAAAAGGACAGCAACAAAAAATCCTGAAACTTATGAGATATTTAAATATTCAGTGATTGAATGAAAAACTAGACAACTGTTTTTCCTCATGTATCTTTATATGGCCCATTGACCTAAAGAGAAAATCATGTTCACCCTTAAAAACAAACAAAAAAAAAGTCGAACAAAATTTCAATTAAATTCAAGATTTAGTAAATTCTTTCCCAGCCCAAAAAGAAACTTTTACCTCTCACATCCATGTACTTTTCTATTTTGAGGTTTGCATACTCAAATGCATACAGCAGCCAGACAAGCAACCCAGATGAATTCAACAGAATAAGTACATACTGTGATTAAAAAGTGGACATGCGGGTGGCACCTGTGGCTCAAATGAGTAGGGCGCTGGCCCCATATATAGGAGGTGGTGGGTTCAAACACAGCCTCAGCAAAAACTGCCAAAAAGAAAAAAAAGTGGACGTGCCCTGACAAAGGGACTAGAAGGTATTCACCTCCAGCAGATGTCATGTGGCAGAAATTGGCTAATTATTCACAAGCCAGTTCTTTTCCTCCTGAGCACATAGTAACAACATATTTCCCAGGCTTCATGGCCATCATGGGAGGCAGGTGATTAATTTCTGGCATATGGAACTGACAAACAGCATATCTAGACTTGGACCAGAAAACCTGGTAATGCATAATTCTCCATTTACTTTTTTCTTTCCCTTGCTGAATAGAGAACTCCAAGGTTCTACAGGAATATTTAATCATAAGAGAAAATGACTTTAAGTTGGTGATAACTTGGTCAGAGCCATCCAGAAAAGGTGCCAAATCAGGAACATCTTTGCTGAAGCATTGCTTTTAAAAATACATATGTTTATTGCGTTAAACCACTGAAAATTTGCAGCTATTACAGAGTTTAGCCCGGTCATTAATTTGTATTAAGTTATATTGCCATGCGGAAAGATAGACCAGTCTCTATCTCAGTTGTTCTAGACAAAGTAAAAATATGAAGTGTAATATGAAATTCCCTAGTTATTATATGTTGAGAAATAATTCATATATTTAAAAGATATTATACAGCCTAAGCAAACAGTTTGTAAACTAAAACTTATTTTCAAGCTGTATATGTAAACGTCCTTTAGTCATAAGGATCACTCGCCGCTTCCTGAACATTCCGTACACTTTCCTGGCTCACACACCTATTTACATTGTTTCCTAATCCTGGAATGAGGAAGGCCTCATCTCTTTCTTCAGGGAAAATATCCCTGTTTTTTCAGTTAATATGAATAGTTAAAGCTTTACTTGGTATAGAAATTGAATATGTTTGGCATATTTTTAAATTTAGTTGACATACATCATAAAGAAATTCATGTACATAAGCAAGCATGAAACAGCAGAATAGCAAATTTTCATCAAGGAAAGATGCTTATAGCCTGGGAAGTGTGTAAACAGTAGTGAGAGGTTGATAAAAGAAATGAGGGAAAAATAATAGAGTGAATGACATTTGAAAAACAAGGTGTAGCCTTTCATGTTAAAATTAACACATATCTTTTTGTATTTTTTCTCTCAGATTAAATTAAAACAGCTCATGTGAAGCCTTATACTTTTTAGTCATTGCGTGTGAGATAGCCATCATTCAAAGGAATTTTGTCATCATTTGCAGAAGAAAATTATAGAGAAAATTTGCATCGTGTTTGGAAGGGAACAGTTTCTAGAGTTCTTATGTATAATGGACTTGTGTCATACATATTAGGGGAGTTGTTTTTTTTTTTTTTTTGAGACAGAGTCTTACTTTGTCACTCTTGGTAGAGTGCCATAGCATCGTTGCTCACAGTGATCTCCAACTCCTGGGCTCAAGTGATTCTCTTGCCTCAGCTTCCTGAGTAGCTGGTACTATACGTGTGCAGCACAACATTCTGCATTTTTGTTTTTTTAGAGACTGTAGTCTTGCTTTGACTCAGGTTGGTCTCGAACTCCTGAGCTCAGGCACTCTGCCTGCCTTGGCCTTTCAATGTGCTGGGATTATAGGCATGAGCCACGGCACTGGGCCTTAGGCAGAGAAATATTAGAGCAATAAAAGTTTAGATGATTAGACTGTAACTAAAAACAATATATAATTTTCTATATTAAAGCTTATATTTAGAGCACTTTTCCCTATGGAAATAATTAATATTTTTGTTTTAATCTAATGGGTACCACAAGCTTCTGTCTGAACAAATGCAAAATGCAGAAGTAGAGCAGATGACACAATTATTTGGCAGAAAAGCAAGACCTAAATAGAAGAAAATAATTGCTGAACATTCTGTTATTCTTTTTTTTTTCAGACTACTAAACGTTTATTGCTATTTACTATTAATGCAAATTTTTTTCTTTTTTATTAAATCATAAACACATAGATCATGCATACATTAATTCATGTATGGGATACAATGTTCTGATTTCATATAGAATTAGAAGTGTTTATATCAATTGAGACTTTTATCAGCATCATGAGAAAGAGGACCACATTCACATTCTTATTTGTTTAACCTAAATACAAAGCACAATTCACACAAGTAATTATCTACAAACAGTCACTGACAGTTGCTCCCAAACCTAAATGCATATGCCATTTCTTCCTTCAACATATAAAGCCTACACCAAATCCCTGAATCTGGGTGGCCTTCTTACTTGCTTTGATCAGTAGAATAATAAGGAATTAACCATGTGTCAGCCGTAGGCCTAGGAGTCAGTAGACCTAGCAGTGCCGTTGTTCACTCACCTAGAAGTTAGCTACTCTGAAAAGAAGTCCAATTCAGATGGAAGTAGAGAGGCCACCTGGAGGAAAATTAAACTCCCAGATAGACATGAGTGAGGTCAGAGCCAACCAGTTCTCAGTCACTCCACCTCCTCAGCTGAGGTGCCTAATAGATGAGTGAAACCCAGTCATATTTTTATTTATTTGGCTAGGAATACTGATTTTAAAACCCCCTTGTGACAGTTCTCTATCACTGCACAACAAAATACTCTGAAGTTTACTAAAACAATGATTAGAATTTTCAACCTCCCAGTGGGTCCCACCTCTCCCACCCTCCATCCCAACACCCACCACTAAGAGTAGAGTACAGAGGAACCATGCTCACTGAATTCTGGTCAGTTTCCATCGTCATGAGCAGATCATTGTTTTAGTAAACTTTAGGGTAGTTTGTTATGCAGCAATAGGGAGCTGCTATAAGTGGTTTATAAAATCAGTATTCCTAGCCAAAAAATAAATAAATAAATAAATAAATAAATAAATAAATAAATAAATAAAAATATTACTAGGTTTTAGGAAGATAGGTATTTTAGAAAAATGAATCTAGATGAGACAATTAGAAATTTCTAAATAGTCTTTGTCTATAAGCTTTATGAATTTACCACATAAATGAGGTGATTTGCAGAGTATTAAATTCTACTTTTTAAATTCAGCCATAAACTTGCAGCCAGTCTTAATCTATGTAGGCTTACAGCTTAGTGATGCAATTGGAAACAATGATTTGAGAGAGTAGAGTCAGCAGGAGAAGGAAGTCTAAGGCTAGTGCTGGTTCCATACATGGATTCTGTAGTTGAGGTGATCACTTAACTAACTTCGTAGAAAGGAGCAAGACGGTGTCTACAGAGAAAAGATAGTAGAAACAGGAACCCCCCAAATCCTGGAACAGAGATCAAAGTTATATTAATTATTCCTGAGCAAATAATCATTTTATCAAAGTTTCAATGGGTTGCTCAAATTCTTGTTATAGGATAATATATTTTTCTTTTTTTCTTTTGCAGTTTTGGCTGGGACTGGGTTTGAACCCGTCACTTCTGGCATATGGGGCCAGCACCCTCACTCCTTTGAGCCACAGGCACTGTCCTAGGATAATATATTTTTTATGACAGAGTAAATTAATGAAATGAATAGTGGGAGATAGTAATGAAATCTCAGGTTCAAATTTGGGCTCAGCACTGTAAAGCTGTGTGCGTTGGGCAAGTCATATAATTTCTATGAGTCACATTTCCTTTTTTTTTTTTTTTTTTTGCAGTTTTTGGCTGGGGCTGGGTTTGAACCTGCCCTTTCCGGCATATGGGGCCAGCACCTTACTCCTTTCTTTGAGCCACAGGCGCTACCCAAGTCACATTTCTTAATATAGCAAATGATGTATTTAAACTAGGTGATCTCTCTATCTTTTGAACTGAAGAGTTTTGATTCCATGATTAAGTCTTATAATTAATGCAGATCTACCTAGATATTAGATTTATGCTGATACTGCAGTTATTTTCATGGGATTATTATGTATTTGGTTCAAGAGAAATTATTACATTTATAATTCTGTTATTCTAAGGCTAAAAATGAATGGGGTAATAGCAATCCCTTCTAGAGGGCATACAATAAAGGAATTTTGTAGGTTTAACAAAGATGTAAAAATGACATTTTACTTTTATATTTTAAAAATACATAAAACATGATATTTCTTACAACATTAAAATTTGTCTGCTCTTCATGACCGAGACATTTACATGCCTTAGAGCAGTCCCTCTATTAGGAAATCCTCAGCCAGCCATATGTGTGCTATTAAACATTTTCATTTGGCTTTTCTCTGCAATTAGCATTCCAAAAGTTATGCTGACTGGTTGTGGATACCATATGTTTGGCATCGGTCCTTAAAAGTTCTGCCACATGTTCATTTTGATAGCACAAGCACTATGGTGAAGGGAAACAAAAGATTACTAAACACTTAAAATCAACATCTAGGCCACGTTTTTTAAGTAAAATAAATATGAAGATTACAACAATTACAGTTATTTGTTGGATAGCTTTAGCTGAGTGCCACTACTGTGTTCAATGTCTATCTTCCACAATATACATTCAGAACAAATACAGTGATTTTTGGAGTCAACAAACCTACCTTACCTTGTCTAATTTGTTTGTAGAAACCTAAGATCAAAGTTTTAATTTTACCTGGAATTAGGAGATTGCCTGGTAGGCATCGGGATGTTTAAGCCTCTTATGTCTTTCAGAAGTGCTATGTAAGATCAAATGCTTGGTGGGTGTACAATAGGCAGTAGCTTCTTAATTGAGAAATCAAGTAAGAGTTTGGCTTTAGTCTGCTTCCAGTAAAGCAAAGGAAGAGGGTCATCAAGATGGCTCCTTGGGCCTAATGTAATTGATCAAAAAATTAGCTGCCTTCATCTTTTCAACTTTCTTTTCAGTCATTTCCTGCTTGACAAACAAGTTGACTCGGCTGATGGCTGCCTCAGTGTAGGTAAGAAATCCAAAAGAACATTAAATTATTAATATGCACCACAGGACCTGAAAAGGAATGGCTGTTAGGAGTAGTCTCTCTAGAAATGGCAAAAAGAGATATTCTGAAAATGTTCCATCCTTTATGTTTGCAGGCATTTATTGCCAGGCTCAGGAGCAATAGGAGCAGTATTTCTGGATCTCTGCTTTTGCATTTTTTTTTTTCAGAGACAGAATCTTATTTTTGTCACCCTCGGTAGAGTGCTGTATCGTCACAGCTCACAGCAACCTCTAACTCCTGGGCTCTTGTGTCAGCTTCCCAAGTAACTGAGACTACAGGTGCCTGCCACAATGCCTAGCTACTTTTCTGTTGTTTGGCTGGGGCAGGATTTGAACCTGCCACCCTTGGTATACAGGGCCTGCATCCTACTGACTGAGCCACAGGCGCCGCCCTGTTTTGCATTTGTAAAGAAGAAACAATGAACCAACTTTATTTCTTCATGTTTGAAATGACTGAGCCCTGAGAATGCTGCCCTGGTCTTAAGACTGGCAGGAGGTCCATTAAAGGGTATCAGAAGTCCAAAATACAAATCCCTGTTACGCAGCTTCTAATTCTTCAATAGCTCGAAAAGATTGCTAGAGTGAATGTGTCATGAAAACTTTCTCAGCTGAAGTGCTTGCTTCGGCAGCACGTATACTAAAAATTGGAACGATACAGAGAAGATTAGCATGGCCCCTGTGCAAGGATGACATGCAAATTCGTGAAGCATTCCATATTTAAAAAAAAAAAAAAACTTTGCCAACTGAAGCAAAAATCAAAGGGTTTGTCTTTAAACCTGGCCAACCAGTGGACATAAATTTCATGAACTGGTTTAGGTTTCAGCACGTTTACAGATTTTAAGTTTACTAGGAACTGTGTGCCAGAGAGGTCTTGGTTTATTCCCTTTTCCTTCATACAAAAATATTTTTGAGCTACTATTAAGTGCAGGTTACTTTGCTAAACAAAGAAAATTCGGAGAGTTCAAGACAAACACAGGATCTGCTGTCCTGGAGCTTATGGTCCAGAGAAGAAGCCATGTAACCTAAACAAACAGTTCTGCAAATTGGTGTTCAGTAAGAATGATTTAAGGTGACGTGAACCAGTAGTACTGGAAACTATGTGAATGTGTTTGTGAAGGACCTACACCACTTTTAGGATTTAGGGGGGACTTCCCTAAGGAAAGGACATTTATTTCACTTAACATCTAAAAGGCAAAAACCAGCAAGACGGTGAGGTCCAGAATAGGAAGCCTGAAGGTATTTGGCTCAAGCAAAAATTACACACACATTATTGCATCCAAACAAAACATTTTGAAGGCCAAAATATTGCTTATAAAACATGCATTTTGGGAATCCTTACCATCTGTAGTTGCACAAACATATACAAATAAATATATTATGAATAACCAGAAAATGTTGAATTTGGGACAAGGCAAAATATATAAAATATTTTGAGGAATTATATAATTAGTATATGGATAATGTTATGTAAAACATTTAATAGTCAAATAACAGTATGTGCTAATTGAAATGAACAACCTCACAGATTTTTGTTTTTCTCCACCAGTGAACTAATGGAAATTGATGTGAATGCAGAAATACTCCTGCTAAGACCAAAGTCAGGGAATTAAAAGCATTTCTCAGTGATCTCTGGCTGCAGTATTATTAAGCTGTTTCTCTATTGGCTTGGTATATTGTCACACCCTCTTGAGAGGAAAGGGAAAATCACACCCCATGTGTAACTAGTGATGTTCTGGGCAGCCATTCTGTACCCCTCCTCACTCGGTATTGCCAAGACACCACACACAAGTTTCCACTATTCTCTGAACATCAAGAATCACCTGATGTTAGCACTGAAGACACAGTTTAGAAGTATGTGCAACATGAAGTCTACCATAATAATAGACGCATGACTTAAATAAGTGAGAAAAAGAGGCGAGTGTCTTCCACTCAGGATCCAATCCAAACCATGTTTATGAACTAGACCAATTTACTGGGAAATGTGGACTGCTGTTTATCTGATAATGTGGACGGCAAGTGACCAGAGAATCCTCAGGGTATATTGAAAAGTTCTGATGACTCCAAAATGTCAGTGTGACACGGCACAAGAGCCAGCCCACTTTAAACATGACTGGAGCCTTCCTATAACTTCTTGTTTTTTTTTTTGTTTGTTTTGTTTGTTTGTTTTTTTATCATCCTTGTATCTCCAAGTCCAATAAATGGGACACATGGTTTGAGACACTCAAAAGTAGCCAGTAGAGGAAGGATCAGGCTGTATTTACCTTTTGGAAACCTTAAGGCTTTGGCAGTTAAAAGTAAGCAAAGAAGGGTGGGGAACAGTGCTACAGTCTGGAAAAGGCAGAGCCTGGAAGAGCAGTGACCACAGGAGTGGGAGCCAAATTGTAAGGTCATGGGGAACAAAGCTGGGAGTTACTTAGAAGTAACTGTACACCAGCCAGTGTCTTTCATCAAATGGCCTTGGGTGCCCCCTTAATGGTGCATTTGCAAGGGATAACCCTCCTGCTCTAGTCAAACGCATTTAAATACACAGAGATTAGCAGTAATTCCAACTTTGTGGGAGACGCCTTTCCTCCCCTTTTTTCCCTCTTTAATTCTACAGCTATCTAAAACAAAAAATGTGGTAGCCTTTGCACAATTTTCAGCAAAATAAGGCTCATACTTAGCTTCTAAAGTTTTAAATACCTCTTGCAGATTGAAGAATTATATCAATTCTAGAAGTTTTCAGGTCCTACAAAAAATAAATTCAGTGTTACGTGCCTGAGTCAGCCTCAAGTACCCCATCTTAGAAATCGATCTAAGATTTTTTAAAATAGTAAAGGTTATTAGTAACACCTTACATTTACATAATACATTTACAAAAAGCTTTCAGATTTACGTCACTTATTCACAACAACCAGTGAGGTAAGTGGAACAAGAGTTGTTATCCACATTCCCCTGCCTTACTTTGAAGGGAACATTTTACAAATGAGGAAACTGAGACTCAGAAAGACTGATGTGCCCCAAGACATGCTGGGAGTGAGCGCCAGGACTGGGGGTAGAGTTCCAGAGTCCAAGTTTGTTATTTTTTCCATTACTCAATACTGCTTCTTTCTCCATCTTACAGGACTCATCTAGACTCATTTTTTAATTTGAAAAGAGGATGAGAAGATAGGTATTTAGGAAATGGCTTTAACATTGCAAAAAATAAAACAGCAAAACTAGCACAAACTATTACATACTGAAGTACTGCTAGACTCATCAACATGTCAACTATGTAATGCTTAGGACTGATTGGAGGACACCTGGCAAAGACTGATATAATTAACACACTTCAATATGCAGTCTGCAGCCCCAGGAGCCTGGATAATTCATCTTTTGCTAAAAATTTCTATATACTATATCTTCTGATGCCCTAAAGTTATATGAAACATTTCTAATAGTCAGCCTTCCACATACATCCCTTAATCATAAAACACAGTTGCCTGTTTAGATGTTATTAATAGTTTTAACATACAAGACTCAAGACTGGTGCTTTTCAAAGCATTTATTTTTTATTAATCAATATTTTTTCCTCAAGGAATAACATGCATTTATAAATCAATGCATTTAATGCATATCTGTTATTTAATTGTTATATTTTAAAGATGGATCTGACAGTTATTAATTAACTAAAAGAGAACTTTAAAAAAACTTAGATCACCTTGTTTCAAAAACAAATATATTCTTGTTAGAATTCAAAATTTGAATTAGCACTCCAGTGGCTATACAATAATGCAAAAATGAAGATTGTTGTGTGGTTATCTAAAAAAATCATTTAATAAAAATAAATTAGTAAGCTTGCCTCTTTTCTGTCCAGCCATGAAAGATCAAGTACATCTATCAACTTGTGACTTACATTAAAATTCTATACTTTTGCATTTGCTTTGTGAATGGAAAAATAACTTTATAAAGTGAAAATGTGGACAAGCTCTATTAATGCATTAAGGTGAATGAGGTAGTCCTGTAAGCAGAAATGTAAACAAAAGCATTATGCTGGCAACTTTGGGAGCTACTGTCCCAGGCTTACAATCACACATGGATCTAAGGACAGGAATTGTTCCCTTCCTTCCTTCGAAGGGAGTGTCAATAACCTTGAAAAGAAGCTCAAAACCTAAAAAGAATTTTACAGAAGGATGTTTTTCTAATACTGTAGAGAGGTCATTTATTACTGAAACAAGAAACTTTCCTCTTTCAGAGAGGAAATTACGTAACTTCTTGGAATGTAAAGCCAAACTTTCAAAATGAACATTTTTATTTTTTTCCTGCTAAAAAGTAAGAGTCTGCTAAAATAGCTCTTTGAATATTTGTCTAAGTTACATTTTAATTGATAAATAATAATCATATGTATTTATGAAGTATGATGTGATATTTCGATACATGTATATGTTATGAAATGATTAAATCAGGATAATTAACACATCCATTACCTCAAATACTTATCTTTTTTTGGTGAGAACATTTAAAATCCTCTATGTTAGCTATTTTGAAATAGACATTATTATCAACTCTAGTCACCTTGCTGTGCCACAGAAGAGCAGAACTTATTCCTCCTATAACTGTAATGTTGTACTCCTTAGCCGAAGTCTGCCATTTCCTCAAGCACCTTCATCTCCCCTTTCTGCCCCCAGCCTGCGGTAACCACCTGTCTACTCCTGACTGCTATGAATTTGACTGCTATGAATCTCTCTGTGTCTGGCACTGTTTAAAATAGTTTTAAGGCCATATTAATATCTTAGATACAGAGATTGAAAGCACATGGATGGTATGATGGCATAAGCCATGGGACAAGAAGGGTTGTATTCCACGCCAGGAAATTTGGTTTTTCATCTTCAATTTTATAAATAAACTTTATTGTTTAATGAAGCATGTTTATAACAAGTACATTAAACCAAAGTATACAGATTGATAAATTGTCCCAAGCAGAACATATTCATATAGTCACCAAAGAAGTAAGAAATAAAACACCCTCAGAAATGACCTTTGTGCACTTTCCCCCATCACTCTCCATTCTCTTCCCTGAAGATAACCACTATTGTCCCTCTAACCCCAGGAATTATATTTGCCTTTTTCTGATTTTTGTATAAAAGGATTATTTGGGGGCTTGGTCTTTCATTCAGGTTTCTGATTGTAAATTCATTCATGTTTTCACCTGCAGCATGCTTGTCCATTTGCTATGCTAATTGCTTTCATTCTATTATTCTGCTGTAATTCAGTTATACTTGCTGTTATTGAGGACTGTTCAGATAATAGCCTGGTTTATGCATTATGAATAATGCTGTGAATGTTCTTGTACATTTTTTCTGCTTTAATGCTTGGTATAGTCCCTGGAGAGAATGTTCTGGGTCATAGCATATGTATGTGTTTCAGATACTGTGAGTTTTCTAAAGTTAATTTAGGAGTTTATTCTCATCAGCCTGCTAGTTTCCCACATTCTTTCCACCACCTTTTTAAATTTTGTGGTTTTAATGTACATTTTCCTGATGACTAATTATGTCAGGCAATTTTTCACATATGTATAAGCTACTTGAAAGTCTTTTCTCATGAACTGCCTGTTCAAGTCTTTTCCCACTTTCTTAAACTTAATTTGTCCTTCTTTTTAATTCTTAATGACGATTTTTAAATGTTCTTTTTATTTTATTCTTTAAACAAATGTTGCGTGTATTTAAGACATACAATAAGATTTATGGAGTACATGTAGACAGTAAGAATTACCACAATAAAACAAATCTATGTATCATCATCTCACACATTTACTTATTTTTTTTTCCTATGACAAAAGTAAAAATCAGTGAATCTCACATGTAGTACACTTTTATTACTTACAGTCCAATATTGTACTTTACCTCTCAGCTATTTTCCTCCTAAGTATCTTCTACTATGTACAATCTCTGCTATATCTCCTCCCCCACTGCCCAGCTCCATCCTTGGTGACTATTGTTTTATTCTCTATCTCTGTAAGTTGGAGGTTTTGAGTTTTTTTTTTTCAATTCCACAGGTAAGTGTGAATATGCAATAATTTTTTTTCTGTTTCTAGCTTACTTAGTAAAATATCTTGTAGGCTAATCCACATTATGGCAAATCAGAAGATCTTATTCTTTTTTCGACCTAATAATATTCCATTGTTTATGTCTATATAGGTACCACAGTTTCTTTTTATTAATTCATTCATCACCATATCCTTAAGTTGTTTCAATATCTTGGATATTATAGATAATGCTACAAAGAACATATAAGTGCATATATCCCAGAAGAGGGATTGCTTGGCCATATTGCAGATCTATTCTAAATTTGTTTAGAAAGTACAATATACTGTTTTTCATAATGGCTATACCAATCTACATTCCTACCAACAGTGTACAAGAACACCCTTTCCTTCATACCCTGGGTAATATTTCTTACATTTTGACTTTTTCTTTATCACCATCCTAAAAGGTGTGATGTGTTAGCTCATAATGATGTTGATTTACATTTTCCTGTTGATTTATAACATAGAAGCACATTTTCACATACTTATTGGCCATTTTTATGTCTAATTAAAAAAAATGTCTACTCAGGTCTCTGCCAAGATTTTTTAAAACAATTGTTTTTATTTTTATATTTTTACTGGTGCATAATATTCATACATATTATGAGGTACATGTGATATTTTGTTACCTCCAATAGGATGTGGAATGGTCAAGTCAGGGCAGATGGTGTAAAGATAGCCTAAAGTGTTTATCATTTTTATGTGTTGAGAACATTTCAAGTCCTAGCTTCTAGCCACCTTTAGATAAACAATACATTGTTGTTAACCATAGTTACCCTGCTCTCCTGTGGAACATCAGAACTTATTTATTGTTTGTATCCATTAACCAACCTCTTTTTACCCCACCTCCCCACCTGCATGTCATCTCTAGTCTCTGATATCTATTAGTTTACTCTTTACCCTTAAAGATCAACATTTTTATTTCCCACATATGAGTGAAAATATTTGATATTTGTCTTTCTATGCCTGGTTTATTTCACTTAATGTAATGTCTCCCAGGATCATCCCTGTTGTTGGAAGTGACAGGATTTCCTTCTTCTTATGGCTGAATAGTATTCCTTTGTATATACACACCAGACGCTCTTTATCCTCTCACCCCCTGATGGATACTTAGGTTGATTTGATATACTGGATACTGTGAAAAAATGATTCAACAAAGATGAGAGTGCAGGTGTCTCTTTGGCATACTGATTTCATGTCCTTTGTATATGTACCTCATAGTGCAGGATTGCAGGGTCTTACTGTTAAGTGTGATGGAGGGTAAACAGGTGGCAGGAAGTAGCTAAGGAGAGCAGGAATCAAATGGTAGCTAGGAACCATATTGCAGGTAGGAATTGTTCCCTGGTGGAAATATACATGATAAGGACTGAGTGACATTTAACTGAGGTAGAGCTTATTACCAACTAATTAGCATAGCTAAGTGGAGAGACTCATGTGTAGAAAGAGAAATTGTTATAATACCAACCTGTTGTGTAATCTGTTTTATAACCCTAAACTGTCAATCACCTCAAAGGCACTAAAGGACAACCCAGTCTTTCCAGAAGAGAGACGGGATAAACTAGTGAGCACATAAAAGTCAGCCTGCGCTCAGACTTAAGGATCTTTCTCCACTCATGGAGGCTGACCGGGTCCTCTCTCTGTGGAACATACTTTTACTTTGTGCAGCTTCTTCTTCACTTCTCTTCATATGCTTTCTTTCTTTCCTTTTTTTTTTTTTTTGATATAGAGTTTCAATATCTTGCCCTCTGTAGAGCTAATGCATCACAGCTCACAGCAACCTCAAACTCTTGGGCTTAAGCGATTCTCTTGCTCAACCTCCCAAGTATCTGGGACTACAGGTGCCCACCACAACGCCTAGCTATCTTGTTCTTGTTGTTGTTGTTGCAGTTGTTATTGTTGTTTAGCAGGCCCAGGCTGGTCTCAAACCCACCAGCCTCGGTGCATGTGGCTGGTGCCGTAATCACTGTGCTACAGGCCTTCTTGTAATAAACTGTTGGTGCTCTGTATCTGTGATCACTCTGTCATGGGTTTGACTCAGTACCAGTGTTCATTCTTCACGCTGGGAACCAGGAGACCTAGAAAATCCAGACAGACCTAACATATGTTAGTTCTAATGTTAATTTTTTAAGGAGTCTCTGTGCTGTTTTTCATAATGACTATAGTAATTTAGATTCCCTTCAACAGTGTATAAAAGTTCACATTTCTCCATATCCTTCTTAGCATTTGCTATTTCTGCATCTTTAGAGAAATGTCATTTAAATCTTTTTACTATTATTTAATAAGGTTAATTTGTCTATCCACTATTTAATTACATGAAGTTTTATACATTTTGGATAATAACCCTTTATCATTTATGTGATTGACAAACATTTTTCCCCAACCTGTGGGCTGCCATTTCATTGTTATTGTTGTTTTTTGTTGTTGTTGTTCACTGTTTTCTTTGCTGTGCAGGACTTTATGGTTTGATATAGTCCCATTGATTTAATATTTTCTTTGTGTCATAAACTTTCAGTGTGATAGCCAAAAAAAAATCAATGTCAAGGCCAATGTTCAGGAGCTTTTTTCCTATATTACTTTTTAGGAGTTCTGAAGTTCCGTGTCTTATATTTAGGTCTTTTATACATTTTCAGTTGATTTTGTGTATAGTACAAGATGAGTCTGCTTTCATTCTGCTGCATGTAGAAACCCAGAGGACCATTTACTGAGAATACTATCCTGTTCCCTCTATGTCCTCTTGGTGCCTTTGTCAAAAATTAATTGACTATATATGTTTCAATTTGTTTGTCAGGTCTCTGTTGTGTTTCAATGGTCTCTGTGTTTATTTTTATGCTAATACCACACTGTTTTGATTACTATAGCTTTGTTATATAATTTTAAATCAGGAAATATGATGCCTCTGAAGTTTTTTTCTCATAATTGGTTTGACTGAAAGAGTTATGGGGAAGAAGGGGGGCTCTAAATGTTTAAACCACTGAGAGCAATGCACAGCTGCAGTGTAGAATCCAGAACCAACAGAGATGAGTGATACCTTGGCTTCCAGGAGATGAAGCACTATGGAGTGGTTACTTGTGACTCTGGAATAGTAAAACATGGCAGTAGCTAGGCTCTGTGAGGCCAATTCTGTAGTAGCAAGGACTGAGAAATGACAAGAACTGTGTCTTATGCCCTAGGGGTCAGGGGGCAGCACAACAATGACTTTACTCAGCAGCTTGAACTGGGGGGCACTAATTCAGTTCCAGTTCAACAGGGCATCATAGCTCTGTTCAGCCTGTACACTGAGGTGGCATAGCTCAGCCCAAGTTTAATTCCCTGGCACATGAGGCACACCTCTGCAGTACAGAAAGCATGGTTATATGGATCAGTATATCCGCTGGATCCTTGCTATTGGAACACTGTGTCAGTTATGCTGCTGGAAGGTATAACAGTTCAGAGTTACTAGGGAGTTGCAGTGGGGTGTCCCTGGTAGCACTTGGGTTTGCTGAGGCACTCTTGATTGCCAAGAAGTCCTAACTTATTCCATGCTGGTTCTGACTGGGAGAATGGGATGGTGAAGGCAAGCCATTTTCTTCCTTTCTCTGTTCAGCTACCTGGATTTCTGTGCTCTAAAGGATTTCTGCTGCTTTTCTATTCTCCTGTTCACTTCTTTACTTATTTTGGTTGAAATGTCATTTATTGCTTTGTATTTTAGAGTGGGGGGAAGAATGCTAGGAGCTTAATTTCTTTCAAACTTTGAAGCTAGAATCTTAAGCCATTCTGAGATAATGTATAATTGTGGACATTGGACTATTCAGGAGATAAGTAAACTATTTTCTTCCTTTTCAAGATTTTCAAAATTTTAAGTTATTTAAGTTTCCTTGGATATAAGCAACTATTAAGATTATAGAACAACAAAAGAAAGCAACATCAAATGTTTATTTC
>CAUYON010013553.1:0-54160 GCA_963573935.1 Arctocebus calabarensis
AGCCTTGAGACCTTGGGATAAAACCTACTTGGTCATGGTGTATAATTCATTTGATGTGTTGCTGGATTCTGTTTGCTAAGATCTTATTGAATATTTTTGCATCAATATTCATTAGTGATATTGGTTTATAATTTTCTTTTCTTGTTGGGTCTTTTCCTGGTTTGGGGATCAAGGTGATGTTTACTTCACAGACTGCCGTTGGGTAGTATTCCCTCTTTTTCTATGTTTTGGAAAAGGTTTAGTAATATAGGTACTAGTTCTTCTTTAAAAGTTTGGTAAAATTCTGATGTGAAGCCATCTTGTCCTGGACTTTTCTTTTTGGGGAGATTTTGTATAGTTGATGCTATTTCAGGACTTGTATAGGCCTATTCAACATTTCCTTGTCTATTCCAAATTTTGTTTATTATATCATTCTTTTCACAAATAAATTTTAATATACTTTTTGTTCCATTACTTTTAGACAGTGTTTATCCTCTACTTTAGAAAATTAGCAAAAAGAGTGCCCCAACTCTTTCTTACATTTCCTCCCCTCCCCACTCACCTCACATTTTACTTGTTCTTTTATGTTGTCTAGGTTATTGACATTTTCAAATAGTTTGGTAACCACAGGTAAATCTTCCATGCTTTGCCTATAGTTTGCCTCTACAAAACAAATATCAATAAAAGTCATATTCAAAAATTCTGATTATGTGAAAAATATTCATGAAGAAACTAAATAGGGTGGACAATTCAGAAACACTAAAATGAAATTCTGTATCAGCAACCATGGCTTGTTCAAAGAAAAATGTACATACATGTTCAAATGAATTTTAGTCATGTAAAAATCCTACCACAGTTCAGTTTACCTCACATTTGTGCTATGACTTTATTGTGTAGTTTCTGCTTTTCTGTGAAGTTTCTACTCACCTCTTTTTATTCTTTTAAAAATATTTAATTGAGAAATAATACAACATAATATGTATGATATGCTATGTACAATTTGTAAAATATGGCAATTTATATGTATATTAATGTGCAAAGATTACCACAATCAGATTAATTAACACATACATCACCACCCTATCCTATATCATGGATTTCTAGGGCTTATTCATCTTATAACTGAAAATTTGTTCCCTGTGTGAACATTTCCCCATTTCTCCCACTCCCCAACCTGTTCTTTCTACTCCTTGATTCTACGACTTCAACATTTTTAGATTCCACATACAAGTGAGATCACATGGTATTTTTTATCTTATCTTTCTGTGTCTGGATATTTCACTTAGCATAATGTCTTCCAGTTGTCACAAATGGCAATATTTCTTTTATTTTTATGGCTGAATAGTATTACATTGTGTATATATGCTATTAATGCACTTTCTTTATTCATTAATTTGTGGATAAATACCCAGATTGTTTCCATATACTGGGTTTTGTGAATAATGCTGCAGTGAACACAGGGGTGCAGATATTTCTCTGAGATTCTGCTTTCATTGCCTTTGGTTGTATAAAGACTATAATTGCTGGATCACAAGGTAGTTCTGTTTCCAATTTTTGAGGTACTTCCATATTGTTTTCCATAATGACTGTAAGAATTTTCTTTTTAATAAAAATAAATGTACATTTTGCTATATCCCTGAATTTTACAAGCTTTTAAAATATATGATCTGTTTCATGGATGTAACTTTTCTTCTTGAGGGAATTCTTTTCATAGTCATTTGATTCCCTTGACAACATGTGCTGTCCTCTCTAGGCTCATGGCAGAGCTCTTTTCCTGGGGCTGCCATTTATTTCCTTTCTGGTTTATATCCTATATATTTTCTTCACCTGACTTTCCAGTCTGATTTTCTTAAATACCTCTTCAAACAACTTCATGAATGTAGATGAGGCTAATTTTCTGGTGTTTCTAGGTTAAATATGTTTCTTTTTTTTTTTTTTTACCCTCACATATCAATATTTTGTTTGAGTTTAAAACTTATGTTTCAAAACCTTTTGTACTCTTGAAAGCAGTTTTTCACTGCCATTCTCTCTATCTTTTTTTCTTTTTTGGAGACAGAATCTCACTTTATTGCCCTCGGTGGAGTGCAATGGCGTCATAGCTCACAGCTAACTCAAACTCTTGGGCTCAAGTGATTCTCTTGCTTCAGCCTCTAGAGTAGCCAGGACTACAGGTGCCCAGCAGAATGTCTGGCTATTTTTAGAGATGGGGATCTCACCCTGGTTCAGGCTGGTGTCCAACCAGAGAGCTCAGGCAATCCACCTGCCTTGGCCTCCCAAAGTGCTAGGATTAAAGACGTGAGCCTCTGCGCCAGGTCTTTATCACCTATTATTAATTTTAGATACCTGATGGCCTGAAATTTGCACAGCGATGCGTTCAGGTCTATATTTTCTTAGTCATCTGTTCTTCTACTTTTTTGAATATTCATGTATTTCTGCAGCTTTGGGAAATTTTCTGTTACAAACCCTTTAATAATTTCTCTCCTTCCATCATCTTTTTGCTTTCATTTTCTATATTTTTAATTAATCAGCTATAACTATCTTTTAGAGTTCCCCTCTATGTTCCTTACCTTTCTCACATTGTTTTCCATAATGACTGTAAGATTTTTCTTTTTAACAAAGAAAAATGTACTTTTTGCTATATTCCTGAATTAGTCTAACATTTTTATTTACGTTCTTGAAGATTTCTATAACTTTCTTCAGTATTCTGTTGATTTTTTAAAAAACTGAATCAGATTTGAGAAGTACAGTAGATCCTAAAAATAACACAGGTTTGAGCTTTATGGGTCCCCTGATACATAGATTTCCTTAGGTCTGATGGAGGGCAGACAGGTGGCAAGGAAGTGGCTAAGGGAGGATTGCAGTTAGGAACCAAATTGCAGCTAGGAACTGTTCCCTGCAGGGAATATACTTAGTAAATTGTTCCTAATGATCTGTAACTGACTTAGAGCTCACAGTCATCTAATTAGCATAGCATGGGTCTAGGTTCTTGATAGATTCTGGGGAAAACTCCCATAGAAGGAGAAACTATTATATCCCTAGCCTGTTTCATAACCTGTGATGTAATCTATTCCATAACCTCAACGTGTCAATCCCCCCAAAGGCAGGAAACAACATCCAATCCTGCCAGGGAAAGGCGGGCCAAACTAGTAAGCTTATGAAAGGTATTGTGATCAGACTCCAAGTCTTTCTCCACTAGGGGCAATGCCCCATTTCCCTCTCTCTGGAATGTATTTCACTTTGTGTAAGTCCTTCTTTATTATCATTCTTGTATGTGATAAACTGTGCAAAATTGCTTTGTGTCTATGATCACTCCAGCATTGGTTCAACTTGGCATCAGTTACTCATTCTTGAAACTAGGAATCAGTAGACCAGGGAACAAAAGGGGACTGAGCACCTCTGCTTCCTCCATCCCTGAGGCAGCAAACACCCCTCCCCCTTCTTCTTTCTCCTCAGACTACTCAGCTTGGAGAAAACTAGATCAAAGATCTTTATAATAATCTACCTTTATAATGATCCATTTAATGAGCAGTGAACATCATATTTTCTCCTCCTTATAATAGTCTTTACTCTAGATTACTTTATTGTAAGAATACAGTATCTAATACATATAACACACAAAATACGTGTTAATGGCCTGCTTACATTATCAATAAGGCTTTCCATCAACAACAGTAAGCTATTAGTGGTTCAAATTTGGGGTAGTCAAAAGTTATACACAAGTTTTCAACTTCACAGAGGTACTCCTAACCTCTGCATTGTTCAAGAGTCTGCTGACATGATTTTCAACTGGTGTGCCATGAAAAATTTTAATGATCGTTACTTATTCTCTTTTTTTTAATTAACATAATTTAAATGTGCTGCGGAAGTTCAACTATAGGTTCAAGTATGCCCTAAGATTAAAAAAGGTTGAGAAATGTGGGTCTATTGTATTTAATTTCCCCCAAAGATGATTTCTTCAATTTCTTTTTTATTTATAGCATTTGTTCTTATATTAATGATCCTATATCTTCTTGAAATATCTGGAGACACTAAAAAGTAAGCTTTTGTCTTTGTTTTAGGTTCATTATTCTTTCCAAAAAATATCTTTCTAGGTGGCTTAGTTATTTTTTCTGCTTTGTTTACTAGTTTATGTTTACTAATTCTTCATATTTTTCTTGTTTGCCTACTGATTATTGATTAGATGTTTTGGTGGGAGTGATCCAGGATTCTCTACAAATGTCAGTAGAAGGGAAGGGTTATTCTCACAAAAGCAGCTTAGTGATGAAATGCCTGAGCATTTCATTTAATTTTTAAAGGAAAGGGATTTTTCTTTTGATTTTTATTAGTTCTTTTTGAAGCATCTGGGCTGTCCTGCTGTTGCTATGCTTGTGGGGGCCATGGATGAGGTGACTGGCAACAGTTTTCAATATAGACCTTGAACCCTCTATTTCTTAGCATGTAAATGAGTTCGACTTCCTCTTTTTACTTTCAAATAAAAATATCTTATCCATTTTTTTTGTCTTATGGAAATTTTTCTTAATTTTCATATACTGATGATGCTGTTTTTTGCCCCTTTACCTTTATGGGCCATTCCATTATAAATATTTTTTATTTATTATTTTAAAATTATATACCAGAGGAGTATGGAGGTACAAATGGTTTGGTTGCATGAATTGCTTTTAAATGGCTGGAGTCAAAGTTATATTGAGCCCATCACCCAGATAGTATGCATTGTATTGATTAGGTGTGAATTTACCTTTTGCCTCCTACCTCCTCTCATCTGCTTGGTTTCCATTGATTTTTACTACCAAATGAGCACTACCAAAAGTTTCCATTCTTGGGAAACTTCACTGAGAAGAATGGTCTCCAGTCCCGTCCTGGCTATTGCAAAAAGTATTGGTGATTCTTTTACTGTTACTTTACTGTGTCTCATACTGGTGTGTGGCAAATGCTTAAGCTCAGTCTATCAGCTCAAGTTAGATTTCTTGTGACATTAACAGTCCTCCTTCGGATATTTTTAAAGCTATGTCACTTAGCTCATAGCACAGGTTATGACTTGGTAGACAAATTTTCCATTACATCCAGTGTGTTCAGTTTCCTGTATTTCCATCTTTGAAATCCTTAAATTAGACCTCCTTTGAAGTTCTGAGCCAGTAAGAGGAGAGATGAAAGTGGGGGTAGCCTAAGTGAAATCAATCAATGTATTTCATAATGGCAAGCCAACACATTTTGAATAGAGCACGTAGTAAAGAAATAGATGTACAAACATATTATTAAGTATAATGGAAGTATTTCCAAAAGAACAAGCTGAAAGTGCCCCAGGGAGTGAGATTATGGGTATGAAGAGTTGAGAATATAGTGTTCTTGATTATGCTCTTATGTATTTTTTAAGGTTTTACCTACATGAGTCTTTATATTTTCTATTTTTAGTTTTTCTAGAAGTCATATCCTTAAATAATATGCTATAGTTTAAATTTTCATTTTCTCAACTTTGGACCTATCCACTGACTCTCCTGAGTAGGAAGAATGAAGGGTTGCCTCATCCCTGCCTTTTTTGTCTCTCCTTTCTCAAGTTATTAAGGTCATGTCCATGCATTTAAGTGTTGTTATCATTTTGTTGCCTTCCCTCCCCTGCTTCCTTCCCCTTTTCTACTTCTTCCTCTTCTTTGCCCTCCTTCATCCTCTTCATTTTTTCTCTTCCTCCCTATCCTTCATCATCCTCATCATTTTTTTCTTTTGTCCTTCTTGATTAATGCTGTACAAGAACTATATATGAGGAAGCCATGGTACAAACATGAGGTAGAAACACATGTGGTGAGCTAAAGCAATGTGTTGGGTACTGATGTATGACCTGGACCCTCTCACCAGGGCTGGACCCCTCCCCCGTTATGGGGGTGTTCACAGCAATGAATGGCAGTTGTGTTGCTGTCTGGTAACTGCCTTGTACTCAAAGGCCACTGCCTTTCTGAGGCAGCCAACATCTAACTGCTCAGTGAGAATATGAAAAGGCCCAACTCCTTTGTCTTGATTTGAGGCCTCTTTGAAGGACCATTCTAACTCTAGAACTTTCTGTGGGTTTAGTTAAGGTCTAAAGTGCAGCTGACTCATATCCTAGGTTCTCATCCTTCTTAGTCTTGGTTCCTTCAATGCCTTCCTGGAGTTGATCCCAAGAGCACCCCCAATAAACTTCCTGCAAGCTCTATCAGTCTCAGAGTCTGTTTCCTGGGCAATTGAACATACCATATTGGAAGTCATAAAAATAATCCCTGGAAGAAATAAATACACACAGAAAAATAACAAAAGTAATCTCTTTGAATTAGGATAAAGAAGAGTTTGGTATGCTTTACGTTAGAAACCATTTTTATCATATTTGCTTTTCACCATATGAAACAGCCAATAAAATTCAAGACTCTTAAATTAGGGAAGACATGCTAACTATAGAGAGGATTAATGGTTCAGGATAGTAATTTTAGAACTACATTTTTCATCCAACTCCTATATATTAATTCCCACTGAAATTCAAAGTGTCAATCTCGGAAACCCTGTCAGCAATTTTGCAAAATTCCTTTTCAGGAGATATACCAGAAAAGCACACTATATTAGAGAAAAAGCTAGTAGGTCATGATTCATGGAGGAAAATAGTTCTTCATTTAACAAATATTTCTTGAATACCTACTGTGTGTCAAAAAGTTCTAGTGAATGTGCATGGAGTGGGAGACAGAAAACAAAATAACTTCCAAATGTGTAACATGCCAGATGATGATACCTGCTAGAGAGAAAGATGAAAACTAGTCAGTTTCAGGGATGGCTGTGGAGCGGGAGGTGGGCCATGGACAGCTTTCTGGAGAAAATGATTTTAATGCTTTTGGTGAATGCACTCAGGACTGTCAACCTGAGTAAAAGGTAACTCCTATAGCTTTTTTCTCTCCTGGAGGTTGCCAGAGAAGGGAATGGTGCCTCAACTAACTTCATGCTCTCAGACAGAGTTCAAAAAACTAAAAATTTGGCAAAGTTATGAAATCTCTATTTCCTTCCTACTGCACACAGTGAATTAGAATTTTAATAAAGAAAAGAATAAATCTAAATAGACTTGTTTTTTCATAAGGTTTAAAAATAGTGGAGAGGCTAAATCTCTGAAATTACCTTGGAAATTACTGAAAGATCAATCATCTGTCTAACTATCTCAGCCAACCCTAGGCTTCCCTCTCCCCTGCACCTTTCCTTCTATAAAGGAGGAAAAAATTATCAGAGAGAGAAAAACATTTTAGTATTTGTAAAGTTGGCTTAATTCAAAAAAGCAAGGTGAGTGAGACATTTGAGTAGATACAAGTGGAAAAAGAAAATGTGCAAAAGTCTAATTCAAATGAGTTAGAGAGATTAAGAGAAAAGACAGGAGTGAATGGAAAGTGAAATAATCTGACACTCTGAAAGTTTGACTAGAAATGAATAACATGGATCTCTAAAAATTTAAAGTAAATTGGAGAAGACAGTGAAAAGCAGACTAGATTCTACGGAAAAGCAATCATAAAGTATGATAAAAAAGGTAAGAAATTCTTTCAGAGTCAGAGGAAAAGATTGAGGTAAATAAATGGGAGATAAGATTTTAAAAAACAGGAAGGACCTATCTAGATTTTAAAATGTATTTGTCCTTGGAATCATAGAATAAGAGAGAAAGGAAAATGAAGAATAATTAAACGAGGTATTTATTTAGCATTTACTATATGCCAGTCTCTGTTCTAGTTTTTCAGTTCGTGTGTACTTTCTTGATTTTCATAACAATCTTACAAGGTAAATAGTAGTATTATCTTCATGCTACAGTTGAGGAAAATTAAATATGAAATGGTTAGTGGATTTGCCCAAGGACACACAACCCAGACTCAGAAGAATAGGTCAGGGGTCTAAACTCAGAATTATAACCATGATTCTGTATTGTCTTTTAAAATTAAATAAAATGCAAAGCAAAAATGACTCAGTTTTATCTTCACCATCAGCTTGAAATGACTTTGTAAATAACTTGATTGCTTCCCACTTAGGTATCATGGTTTGAAAGGATTAATGTACCATGAAATTATTTAAATGTTGTGTTTATTTTCTTCTGGTGCTTTGCACTCTTATATTGGATGATTTTCTTTTTATCCATCTGGACTAAATATTAGCATATGGTGTTAGGTAAAGATGGCATATAATTATTTTCTAAATAATTAAATTATTATCACAGCTCACTTACTGAATTTCACAACTTCCCCAGTCATTTGACATGTTATTTCTATGCACTAAAATTGGCGAATATACATTTCTACTTAATCCTAAGTGTGTTTTATAATAAAGACACCTCTTTTCTTTTCTTTTTTGAGACAAGTCTCACTATGTTGCCCAAGTTAGAGTGCAGTGGCATCATCATAGCTCTATGTAACCTCAAATACTTGGACTCAAGTGGTCCTCCTTGCCTCAGCTTCCCAAGTAACTGGGAATATAGGGGCATGCCACCACACCCAGCTAATTGTTAATTTTTTGTAAAGACAAGGTCTTGCTATTTCCCAGGCTAGTCTTGAACTCCTGGACTTAAGCAATCCTCTAGTCTCAGCCTCCAAAAGTGCTAGGATTACAGGTGTGAGCCACATCCGCAGGCAAAACACTTATATATATATAAAAATTGATTTCAATTGGTTTTTAGTTTATTGACATAGGGTTGTATGTAGAACTTCTTTTTGCATGTAACTATTTCCTCAGCATCTGTGGTCATACACACTTTTCCTAATTGAAGTTTATTTACAGACACAAAGACTTTGATAGAAGGATCATGAAAAAATTTACCTAGTTCATGGAAGTTAAAATGAATTGGAAACTGGAAAAGTTTCACAAAAGTTCTCTTTCAAACCTTGTGTGAGATCTTGGACTGGTTTTTCGTGCAGAACTTGCCCCCCACTTCCCACCTCCTGCCACTTGGGGCGTGAGTATGGTCCCATATCACAGAATGTCTCAGTTGTGCAGTCTGAAGCTGGGGCTGACATGGAATGTGCTGCTATCATGCTTCCAGTAAGGTTCTAATCATGGCCAAGTATGTAAGGCTCCAACTCAATCCAATGTGGTCTGACAACAAAGACTGTTGAAAAGTTGATTTTCTCTGGATTTAAGTGGTATTCAGGATCTGCTCCAAGAACTAGAGCTTGTAAAACCTGGATGTGGTGTGTGTCATGGTGCTTGATAGGTGCCTTACTTAGTCTTTTTGTACAGTGTCACCTGCCTCTTATGCTTTTCCCTGTTATTTGTAGCTAAGGAAAGTCCCTGTGAGCTAAATACACTGGTGACTATTCAGTGTATATCATAATTCTAGGGATCAGGATCAGCAATCAATGTTTTCTATAAAATTCCTAGGCCCAAGTTTTGTGCTTGAGTTTTATGCAAGGATGCTCATTGCTTTATTGTTTATTAAAAACAAAGGAAAAAAAATCCTGAAGGGATAATGGTAGGAAATTAGCAAAACCAGAATATTTGAGACACGTCATGTGTAGTAGACAGAATTTTGGTTCCCATAATCTCTGCCACCTTTGTGTTACTCATGTGGTTATGTTTTATTATATGACAAAAGTGACTTTGCAGATGTAATTAAGGTTACTACTAATCAGTTCATCTTAAAATATGAGATAACTGTGGGTCATGGGTGGACCCAATGTAAACATCACCCCAAAAAGAAGAGAAGGGCAGAGAGAGGCAGTAGAAGGGGAATTCAGACAGACACAAAGCACAAGAAGCATTTGCCACTGTTGTTGACTGAAGATGAAGGGGACCCCAAGTCAAAAAAAATGGGGACATCAGTGCTTCAATTGCAAGGTACTGATTTCTGTCCCAAATCCCTGAGCTTGAACTTGGAAGAGGACCCTGAGTCCCAGATGAGAATTTCAGCCCTTGCCAATATCTTGATTTCAGCCATGTGAACCCTTCAGAAGCCGTGAGATGATAAGTGTTATTTAAGCTACTAAGGTCATGGCAGCGACAGGTATCTAATACATGGTATGGAATAGCATGTATCTCTTAAAATTACATTAGAAGTAATAATGTAGTGGAATTGCAAAACTAAATGAGCTATGACTGATGCGCAGAGAAAATATACTCTTTTTAAATTTTATCTGTCATGTATATATAGCCTTCTGTCTCAAGTCCTAACTCATAGGTTAGTGGGGAAAAAGACCTGTGTTTAGTTTTAAGCACAGGCCAGGCCGATAACTTAAATGATCACTTTAGGTAATATCTAGCCAGTCTTAGGTAAAAATGCTCAGTTTCTCTTAATTTCTTCCCTTCTGCTTCCTTCTCTCAGATGCTATATATTTTAAAGTGCAACACGATGAATGATTTAGGAGAATATATGGGGAAAAGGTCCTCTCTAATCTTCATGACTTTTTATTTATGCTTGATCTTCTGTTATTAAAGGACAATGTTCTTTCTGCCTGTATTCTAAGGCTCAGTTGGTATTCAGGACAGAAAGAGTTGGCTGAGGTGAGTCATATTCTTGTTTTTCTCAGCTGTGTTGGGCCTCTGCTCTGTCTTACTGCCTCCTCCCACCCCCACAACCTCCCTAGCCCTGCTTGTCTCTCTCTGACAGAATAAGACTGCTTGATGTCTGGCTGTGTCTCTGCTGCAGCTCAGCTCAGAGGAACTGCTTTTCAGTGACTACTAAAGACTTCCCTTGCTCTCTTCCTGGTACCCTGCAAGAGGCTGCCCAGCAGGAGTCACAGCATTTTTGACTCCTGTCATGGAAACTAAGAATGGCTCAAGAAAAGCCAGATCTTATGCTATAATTGGGCTATAGCCTTCATATGAAAGCTATAAATTAGCTTCATAGTAGGGCTGAGTACATTGGATACTTTTTCTTCCATTCTTGAGAAACTTTGCTAAGAAGAATATGTTCCAGCTCCATCCATGTAAACATGAAAGAGGTAAAGTCTTTGTCTTTCTTTAAGGCTGCATAGTATTCCATGGTATACATGTACCACAATTTATTAATCCATTCGTGGGTCAATGGGCAAAAGGGGCAAGGGAGGGGAGGGGGGGATAGGTGGAGGGAGGGTAATTGGTGGGGCCACACCTATGGTGCATCTTAGAAGGGTACAGGGGAAACTTACTAAATACAGAATACAAATGTCTTCATACAATAACTCAGAAAATGCCATGAAGGCTATGTTAAACAGTTTGATGAAAATAATTCAGATTGTATATGAAACCAGCACATTGTACCCTTGATTGCACTAATGTACTCAGCTATGATTCAATTAAAAATAAATAAAAAAAAAAAAAAGAAAAGCTAGAGCTTGCTGATGTCATGCCACTGGCAAACCTGAGATGAAACAAGAGCATTTATCTACTTGTCCCAATACTTCCTTCCTGTCTTGCCTTTCTCCTTTCCTCTTACCTCTTCTGTATTATATAGCCTCTTATTAAGAAAAAAGCCTTATGAATTTATTGTCATGTGTAGAAGGTGTATCTCTGCTCAACTAAGGGAGGAATCTATAGGTATACATCTCTCAGGTGTGGCTGTTGCAATTGTAAATAGAGAAGATAAGAAAATTTTGCAAATCTTATCTCAAGAATGCTTGCCTCTCAAGCTAATTTCCTCATCTGAAAAATCCCAGTTTTCTTTTTCTTTTTTTTTTTTTTTTTGAGACAGAGCCTCAAGCTGTCACCCTGGATAGAGTGCTGTGCCATCACAGCTCACAGCAACCTCCAATTCCTGGGCTCAAGCAAGTCTCTCAGCTCAGCCTCCCAAGTAGCTGGGACTACAGGTGCCTGCCATAACGCCTGGCCATTTTTTGGCTGCAGCCGTCATTGTTGTTCAGAGGGCCTGGGCTGGATTTGAAACTGCCAGCTCAGGTGTACGTGGCTGGCGCCCTAGCCTGCTGAGCCACAGGCGCTGAGCCAAATCCCAGTTTTCTTATCAGAAGCTGATTGTTGCTTTCTTCTTTCCCTTTTCATTTCTTCTGAAACTTATGTTCAACTCCCTGCAGGAAGATGGATAAGGTAGGAGAGAGAAATCATTAGTAATGTTCAAAATACCAACACTTTAAAATTACTTACCATCTTAGTAAAATGATCATATCTTATTAAATAAAAGAATAAAATCACAAAAATGGTAAATGAATTATAATCATATAGAAGAAAATTGAAAACATGAACACAAAATTAACTTCAATTGTGGAGATTTTGGATTTTTTGTGCATCTTTCTTTTCCATTTTTTTCTTCTGTGAATATAAAATATTTTTATAATTTGATAAAAATAATGACATTATTTAAAACATAGGACATTTAATCCGCATATTCTTCCTATTCCACCTCCCCCCCTTTTTTGAGATAGAGTATCACTATGTTGCCCTGGGCGGAGTGCTGTGGCATCACAGGTCACAGCAACCTCAAACTCTCAGGTTTAAGTGATTCTCTTGCCCCAGCCTCCCAAGTAGCTGGGATGACAGGCACCTGCCACAACACCTGGGTATTTTTGTTGCAGTTGTCATTGTTATTTAGCAGGCCTGGGTTGGGTTTGAACCTGCCACCTTTGGTGTATGCTGATACTCTAACCATTGTGCTATGGGCGCTGAGCCATTTCCCCCTTATTTTTGCCATAATGTTATTCCTCGAGTTACTTCCTCTGCATCAGGTTCTGAAATGACAGATTGGTTAATCTTTTGCTCTATTCAGCATTATCATGCAATTTGGAATTAGAATTCAATGTGAATTTAGAGATTTTCAACATGGTTTCCTGGTTGTCTCAGAATGTCAATATTTACAACTTTTCATGTTTTTTGAAATGCATCAACAGTCTATGTTTATTTGGCTTCACATTATTTTAATATTTGAACAGCTAAATTCTTATAGCTCAGATATTTTCTTCTTAAATATGAATCTATTATAATTCATTGTTTCTAATATCCAATATTGTGACAGTTCTGGGTACCATCAGAAGACAAAGAACATACTTGTTATTTAAACAGAGATAATTAAATGTAAATAATTATGAACCAGATACTGTTAAAGAAATCAGAGCTGGATAGAAGTTAAAATGGTGAGGATAGATTTTATTAAAAAGAAACAAAACAAAAGCTATTGCAATAGGGGAAGAAAGACTCCAGAATAGAACTGGGTTCAATTCCAAATACAGTCAGAACAAATGCAGGTTTATAGCAATGAACCAAGTTGAGGGGTGAGGAGTATAAGGGCATCCACGGATGGAAAGTTACTAAGAGAAGACATCAAGTCAGTGAAATTCTGGTTGAACCCACTTAACAGGATTCTTGCTGAAGGCAGGGTGAACAGATATCATCTATGGGATGACAGAGATGAAGAGTTGGATCAGGTATCAAATATGGAGGGTGAGGGGCTCTGATGAATTGACTTAGAAAGATTCTAGCTAAAACTGAAGGCAAAGTACATACACAGGGCTTATTGAGGAGAGGGTTCAAGACTAAAGTTTGTTGAAATAAAAATCTTTGCCAATACAATGGCATTTAATAGGAAACTTCAAAAAAGAGTCAACTTTAATGCATGAAGGTAGCAGCAATTGCAAGAAATAATTTTCACTCCCATGGTAGGGGAGCAAAGGAAATAAGTCTGTGTTATTAAAATTTAGTAACTTACAAGAGAAGCCCCAGAGAGATGAAACTCAGACCTGTGAAGAGAGAGCAGGTGCGCAGGTGTCTATAAGGTCGGGGGAATCTGGAGGTTGGTTTTGTAAATGATGGAAAAACTGCAACCTGAATAGAGCAGCTGCCAGGGCTGCCAACAGGGTAAAGGAGAAAGTCGGTTGGAGGTGTTACTCGTTCTTGAGCTAGACAGCTGGAAGGCAAACAGAAGAGGAAATGTTCCCTCAGTCTCCCTCTACTGCCCTCTGCTGGTAGAGACTACCAGGTACAGTCTGGCAAACCAAGGATGCAGGTTTGTAGCGGTCTCAGCGCTAGCATGGAAGAGCTGAGATACAGAGAGGGTGTGGAGTTTAGTAATTACTTAATAATTGGCACAAACATAAAAGAATGGAAACTTTTATGCTTAGATAAAGTAAAAAATCATCTAGATTTCAAATCACTGTTGTAGGATAAGAGTGTTTGAAGAGATCAACTACTAATCCCCAAAGAATGTAAAATCTGATACCCAGGTTGAAGTGAAAGACTAAATGGTGCTTGTGGGAGGGGCCTCAACAGGAAGAGGGAGGTAAAATGTCTACATCAAAATATTCAGTATCATGAAAATTTACTCTGTGATTTTTGTAAGAAGGTGAATGTGAGGGAATTTTAGAAGCAAAGTTATTTCTAAACTCATATTGCAACTGGAATCTCTGCCAGGTCCTTGGTCTCAGAGACTCAAAGAATGAACCCACGGACCACTGCAAGTAAGCTAAAGAATAGATTTTACTGATAGGTAAGAGGAGAAGGTAAATAAAGCCTCTGACCCAGACCAGGAGGGTTCCCAAGCAGGTAGCTCATTTGGGCCTTCTGTCCAGGAGTTTATACGCAGCTTTTCCTCCCTGCAGGCAGGGAAACTTGAGGGGATGGAATGTGTTTAAAATATGTCACAACATTTTGGTGCCAAAGGCTTGTGGGCAGAAGTTAATTTTAAAACTGCCTTTGTGTAGGAATGTGGTCCTGCCTAAGGTATTCTCCCTTCTAGCTCTGGGGCCTGCTTGGGCCCAGAGATTTGACTCTGTGATCAGGCTGATTATTGAGCTTGTTTAGGCCTAGAAAACAGGGTCTGTGTTTAGCCCTAGGTCAGTGATTTTCAACTAGTATGCTGTGAGAAGATCTTAGGTGTGCCTCAAGAATTTTTAAAGATTATTAAATTATTTTCAAAATAAGTTCAAAGCACAGTAAGTATATTCTGTTTTTTACTTTTTTTTGGATCAACATAAGTGTGCCATGGAAGTTTAAGTACAGATTCAAGTGTGCCATGCGATAAAAAAGGTTGAAAAACACCACCCTAGGTGAATGGGTCCTGTGTCAATATTTTCTGTGATGCTATGCCATATTCAGCTGAGTCTTTGCTAAGATTACTTTTGAAGTTTCATTCAAATGAGACTAATTTTTTTCTTAATGCCAACTTTAGACAGTAGTATCTCATTATTCTAATCAATTATATTCGAAACTGTTTCATCAATGTTTTTGCTAGGAACTATGATTAGCAATGATAGTGTATTCAAGTAGCTTAGAAGTTTTGAAAGACCTTTGACATTTTGCTTTTATAGAAGCAAAAGAGGAATTTATTTGTTTATATATTTTTGTTTGTAGTTTTTGGCCAGGGCTGGGTTTGAACCCACCACTTCCGGTATATGGTGCTGACACCCTACTCCTTTGAGCCACAGGTGCCACCCTACTGATGTTTTTTTTTTGTATTACAGAAGAAATGCTTATGTACTATAGAAAATTTAGAAAGTACAGATGAAAAAAACACAGGAAATCCAAGTCATTGATAATTCCACCACTCAGAAATAAACACTATTTATATTCTGATACAGAGGTTTTAGTTTGAGGCTACAGCACACACACACATACACACAGACACACACACATGTGCGTGCATACATGATTGATATGGTGTTAAAATACATGAACATTTTCAGTCTATAATTTTCACCAAACAATAATATATGTACATATTCCATGAGACTAAAGCATTTCCATATATGATTTTAAAAGAATTTATGACATTGTACAATAATACAATACATAATAAATAATACAATTTATTTAACTGGTCTCTTACTATTGCTATAAAGACTGTATCTCCTTCATGTACAAACAATGCTATCAAAAACATATATTTAAAATAGAAGTTTTACATATAAAAACTAGGATGATATTCACTTTTTTTTACTTTCCATTGAGATTTAACCTCTTTACCCACATTTATCTGCCATTTGTATTTTCTCGTTTAAATGTGTTCACATCCTTTGCCCCTTTTTATAATTTATGTTTATTTGTAAGACCTACTTATTATTTTTGTATTTCATTGGCATTGATTAATGATTTGGAAATCACTTATCTCTGAGAATTAGCTTCTAGGGCTGTTAGGTTTACCTCTTTCTTTAGGGATTTAAATTTTGGGAAAGCTGAATCATGAGCAAATGGATAGTCAGATATTATTTTAAACAGGAGCTAATTTATTCTTCTTGAATGAGTGAATTTCTATAGGTCTTCTATTGTTTGGTCACAGGGCCTCCTTTTCACAGAGTTTGTGTGAAGAGTTTGTTTTAGTAGGATTAATGCCAGTATGGATTCCCAAGTGCTTTAATCACTATAAGTCACTTGTACAGATAGTCTTTAATTCTGGATTGCAGTCATGGAAAAGACGAGATGTATCATGATAAATGTTTTGGACACATCTATTTTGATGGTGTTCAGGATATGCCACTCCAAAATATGCCTCTTTTGCCTAAGGATTATTTTGAGAAACAGCAGTCACAAAAGATCTCAGTTACTGTTTTTGTAAGAGAAATTTATATTTATAATGGAAGTCTCCTTTCCTAAGAGTGTCTCCCACTCTGTGGGGAAGAGAAGGATAACTAAATCATTAGAGGCTCTTAGTCAATAGAGAAGGCATCAGACCTAAATCTGCATGACAAATCTCACCTTTGTTTTATAGTTAAACAAGCCTTTTTTTTTTTTTTTTTAAATTAGGGAGGCATGAGAGAACAGCAAGTCATCCCAATTGCAGCTTAAAGGCTGGGAGAAAAATTTGGTAACCAGCTTTCCAGACACCCCCTGTATAGTTATGAATTTGGGAGATAAAAGACCAGGATTAGAGAGAAGTACAGAAAAGCTTGCTCCAGTGTCCAAAAGAAATTTTATCTCCTGGCGCTCCACTATAAGGCCAAACTGGGACTCTTGAGGGGTGATGACATAAGCTGGAGCCATGAGAATTTGCCCCAGGCATCCTCAGTCCAGTTTGGGCTCTGATAGGTTCACTGTTCAAGGAGGCCTTCGCCTCTGGGGATAGGCCACCCTCCAGTGGTCACCCTTGCATTCTGGACAGGGGACACTATTATCTTTCTCTCTCTTTTTTCTCTCTTCCAAGAAAACCTACCTTTCCTATCCTACCAGAGCTAACCTAACTCTACCTAACTCTACCTAACTCTGAGAACACCTCCACATGTTCCAAATTTGGCTGCCTTCTTGACTTTCCCCACAGCAAACTAAAAAAAGTTGTCCTTTGTTCTCCAAGGTTAATTTATATAAGCTATGAATTATTTAGCCTTTTAACCCACGAGAGTCTTTTACTTTCAATATTATATTAACAACCAATGTTTCTTTTCTATTTTTTTTTTTCTTTGAAACAGAGTCTCAAGCTGTCGCCCTGGGTAGAGTACCATAGCATTACTGCTCACAGCAACCGCCAACTCCTGGGCTTAAGCAATTCTCTTGCCTCAGCCTCCCAAATAATTGGGACCACAGGTGCCAGACACAATGCCCGGCTATTTTTTGGTTGCAGCCGTCATTGTTGTTTGGCAGGCCCGGGCTGGATACGAACCCGCCAGCTAATGTGTGTGGCTGGCACCTTAGCCGTTTGAGCCACAGGCGCTGAGCCTTTTCTATTTCTTAAAAATAGAAAATATATAAGTTGCTATAAGTGAAAAAGAGGAAAATTATATGTAATTTCATCATCTAGCACAGTAATGCATGGACTTCCCTATTGTCTCATTGAGCCTACTTCTCAGGATAGATTATTGTGTACATACCACTTTTAACCAAAATTTTTACATTTTAATTTAACATATTTTGAAAAACTTTTGCATGTTATCAATATGATTTGACAGAAATCCCAACACTGATTTCCAAAGATGAAAGGGGAGGAGGTAAGTTTAATAGAAAATAGTCTTGCTGTTAACTCATCAGTAGCTATAATACAAAGAATCCAAGACTAGATAAATGTCTCTATAAAAGAGAGGCCATGTTGAATGATTTAATTAAGCATATACCATCATCGGGATTGTCTTCTTCTTTATTTACTATCTCATTCATTGTCTATCATTCCCTGCTAGAATGTAAGCGCAACACCTGACACATAGAAGGTCCTTAATAAATATGTTTTGACGAATGAGTGAATTATTAAATTCATAACCTCATTTGATGTCACATAACCTAGTTGGTTGTGCTAGAGACAGTGCTTACCAAATCTCTATGGGCTCTCCTGCATTTCCCAGTATGCCTGGCCGAGAGGTCATAGCCATGTGACATGTTCTGGCCAACGGACCATGAGTGAGAGTAACCTGTGTTACTCATGGGCTAGGGCAATGAAGAGCTAGTAATGATTCCCACATCTCTCTCTTTTCCTGAATGAGGACCTTGGAAGCTCAGTGTTTCAGTTGACATAGCTACCCTATGGAGTAGCTATGACATCCAAACCACATTAGATTTTAGATAATTGAGAAATAAAACTTTTCAAGTTAACTCACTGATAGTTTAGACTTTGCCTTTGGGGGAGTTACCGGAACATAGCCAAGACTATCCTGACACATCCAGGTAGAAAACTAGAATTAGTAATTTGCTTTCTGGCTATGAAATTGAACAAATTTAATTGACATAAATAGGATATAGCCTATAATTTTAACCTCATGGTTTTATTTGCTTATTTGATTTTAAAATACCACCTTGAAGTGCTTTGCTGAAAGCAAAGAACATAAAACTTAAAAATGTTCTGAATATAAATTCATTTTCTTCTTATATGTCATGAATTTGAAATGAAATATTTTAATATGCTATTTAGAATATTTCTGTTATAAATTCTAATTTCACCTAACTCATAGATTGTCTATAATTTCTGAACAGGAACAATTCCCTTAGAGCTATAAAAGGGAAGAAACATTGATATTCTTGAGGTTTCATATTTTTTGGCTAACCGCAGCAATGATGGCAAGTAGGAGGTCTGCTGGGGTCAGAGGTTCTCGAATTTTCTCAGTTCACCGTTATATTCACTTGGTGAATTATTTATGAATCCCAGGATAAAAAAAAATATATATATATATATATATATAAAATATTTCAGGTTATTAAAATCCATGTACCTTAATGATAGAGTTTGTACAATGCCTGACAAATGTCACTTTGTTTTACTCCCACATTAAACACCTCTTGTAGCTTATCTGATTCACTGTGGTGACCCAGGGAACCACAGCACACAGTTTGGGAACCATAGACCTTTGACTTAATACTGGTAGAATCTGAGGAGTTCATAGACCTCTAGCCTTTTATAAGCCTTGGTTTTATTGTAGAGAATTATGAATATTTATTCATAACATATCAAAAATAGGAACTTGAGCTTCATGTGAAATTTAGAGCATTGTAGTTATTGTCCTGTGTATTTCACATTTCACTGAAAGAAGTCACCAGAGAGGATTATAACAGGTGAGTGTTACTAAGACAAGAGGGGGAACAAGGAACAAGCAAGTTGGTTAGCTTCTGACAATTGCCAGCTTCTAGGAGTTTATGCTCTTGTGCATTTCCTGTGACCTCTCTGGCTGACCTTTCATATTTCTTTGACCAGCTAGTCCTTGCTATGGAGCATTTAATTGTTGACATTCATCAAGTCTTGGTCCTTGATTTCCATTATGGGATATGAGCACATACGTTTCCTAAAACTTAACATTTTTTTTCTTCTTATTGGTGTTTTCCTTTTAAAATTCCCCCATTCCTTCAGTAAAAGAACGTCAACTTTGACAGCCAGCTGTGGAGGTCTTGGGGAGATGGCTGGACAGGGCAGTCGAGGGTGCCTTCTTGGCTTCCTCTCCCTCAGGTCTGGTAAAGAACATCTGGGTCCCATGATGAGAATGCAGGTGTGGGGGGCCAGGTGGTGACCAGCAGTGCCATGAGGGGCCCACAGTGAAACAGGAGCTGATGGAGGAGACACAGGATCTTCGCTGTGTCACGCCTCACTAGAACAGGTGTTCGAATCACCAGGGAGTGTTTCAAATGCCAGTGCCTCGCCATGAAACAACAAAACCGGATATGGGGAGGGAAAGGCCTGGGCATCAAGAAGTTTAAAATGAGTAGCCAGGGTTGAGAACCACCAGCTTCTTGAGGAAGCTGACCTGAGAGGCAAGTGGAGGTATGAACTTGAATCCTCCCCGTTCTAACTACAGATCCAGAAAGGGGGAGTCTGGGCCTGCCAGTACATATCTTGCCACCACATGTGGCACAACATAGAAGGCTGTGTTAGGAGGAGTTAGGAAGACAGTTGAATTTCGACATGACTTGAAACATTCCTGAAGCTAGTACTGTTTCTGGAAGTATCAGTTATGTATCCCACACCCTGTCTTCACTTAAGCCAGTATGCCTTGGGTTTTCTGCCTTTATAAGGGAGACAGGAGAGGGCTACCAGCTTGGCCATTATTCCCTGCCTCCGTCTTGAACCCAAACCTCAAAGGGCTGTTTGCATTGTAGGGCTTATATGAAGGCTTTATTTTTGCTTTGGTTGGCAGAGGCTGCTCATCATAGCCAGTATTTGTTCTCCCTTTTGTAGAAGAGCTGCTTAGGAAAATAAAAGCTACAATTCTTAGCTTCCACTGCAGCTGTGCCAATAGGTTGCAAGCATAGGCTTGAGGCAGTAACATGCAAAATCCTTAAAAGACAGCAAGAATTGGGCAGTGCCTGAGGCTCATCGAGTAGGGTGCTGGGCGCTTATACCAAAGGTGGCGGGTTCAAACCCGGCCTCAGCTGAACTGCAAAACAGAAAAATAGCCGGGTGCTGTGGCCGGTACCTGTAGTCCCAGCTACTCGGGATGCTGAGGCAAGAGAATCGCCTCAGCCCAGGACTTGGAGGTTGCTGTGAGCTGTGTGATGCCACAGCAAAAGTGAGACTCTGTCTCTATAAGAAAAGAAAAAGACAGGAAGAGTGGGCTTCTTTCCCCGTCTTTCCTCTGACACGTAGACGTCTCCATCCCCAACTTGAGGATGAAGCAGTGCCCCCAGGGTGGTGGAGTGCTGAACTTGATGGGACTGAGTCTGCAGAGCCCCTGGGAGCAGAGCCAGCACGTTGACTCTGGCCTGATAATTTCAGAGCTCATTTATGTGAATGAAAAATAAATTTCTATCTTAATAGGCCAGTGCTATTTTAAGTTTTCTGCCACTCGAAGCTGAATCTAATTCTATACCCTATTAAGTTTCATCTTGATAGATTTGGACTGTCACTTTGTGTCTTTGGGTCCTGATGTCATCATTCAACATCTCCTGTACCCCATCCAGTTCTTTGTCATCGGTTAATGAGCTCAGTGTGCCATCTGTACTCACATCCAAGTCATTAATAAAAATAGGATCAGGATCGTGGCCTCCAGCCTGCTACAGAGAGAGACCTCTAATCAGGAGCCTGGTGACCTAGACATCTTGCCTTTGGACTGAGGAGTTTCAGCCACAGATCAGTGGGTGCCAAGCTGGAGGTGCATCAGGAGCACCCAGAGGGCTGTGAACACAGGTAGCTGAGCCCCAGCCCCAGAGTTTCTGATTCAATCTATGTGGGGTGAATCTCAGGTACTTGCATTTCTCAGGTGATGCTAATACTCTTGGTTCAAAACTCACATTTTGATGACCTTAGTTGGAAGGTGGAACTACAAGAGAGAAATAATATTCAGTAGTTCGGCTATGGAAGGTAATCCTGGAGGGGCCAGAGGGGCGGATTTTAGGGAGTCAGGGAAAGGGTGGGCTCTGATGGGACCAGGTCCAGCAGAGCCAGGCACAGTTGAAGGTAAGTGGGTTGGTCCCTTTGATTTGGGGAGGCAGAAAGAGCTCCAGTACAAAGGCATCTATTTTCTCAGTGAAAAATTAGCAAGAATATTAGCTAAAGCATTGCCTGTTAGCTATGTGAGGAGAAATTATGAAGTAAGAAGCAACAGGCAAACTCAAGCATGAGTGAGTGACGTTAAGGCAGTATATGGGCTAATCTTGGTATTAGCAGGTTACCAAGAACACCTGATCATTCAGCTGTAAACCACCCCCAGGGAGGAGGCAGCACCACATTCTTCATGATGTCTCCAGGCCCAGCCTAGTGCCCGGTGAGTGCCTGATTCACATCTAACAATCAAAGAGCACATAGTGTTCAATTTTTAGCTTGTGTATCCCCCCAACAAAACAGCAGTTCATTAGTTTTTGCATGGGTATATTTTTTGTGTCACTTTTGAAGAGTTGACGAATAATTTGTTTCACGGGCATTATACAATATGTGATTGTGATAAGAGAGTTAACACTTCACAATCTTCACAAAAACAAAAACCTATAAAGTGAAACCAGCAAATCCTGAGATGTAGTTTTCTCTCTAGGGTTGAGTTACAAGAAATTCCAGTAGGTGCTGCCTCATGAACACAGTTTCCGATTTCTTCTCCCTGGGGACATGAAAAGTACGGAAATAAATCTTTGGGCATTTCAAATGGCTTCACACCCAATCACAGAGATGGGGTTGGCCTAAAATCACTGCTGGTTCTGAGATGAAGTCAGAGGACCGCTTTGTTACCAGAGCTGGTCTGCCCAGCAGAGGTTGGTGACCAACTGTCCTGATTTGTCTGGGACTAAAGGGGATACTGGGCTATGGGATCTTCACCGCTACACCTGGGATGGGCCTGGGCACACCAGGACAATTTGGTCACTCCAGCAGGGGCTGACCATGTTGGAGGAAAAAAAAGCCAACTAGTAGCAAGCACAGCCAAACTGTTGTTGTGATTTGTGGTAGGAAGCAGGGCTGACTTCACAGGGTGGGACTGCTGTAGCACAGTTGAATGAGACTCCGAAGGGCTTTACTTATGCTCTGTTATCACTTGAAATTCTTAATAATTTTCAAACAAAGCGCCCTCATTTTTTCATTTTCTTACTAGGCCCTGTAAATTATGTAGCAGGTCGGCAGATGACGCGGGAGGGGAGCTGGGTTTCTTCCTGTTTTATTCCTGCCTGGTCTGATGGGAGACAGGTACTCTGTCTTTTTCAGCTCCCTCTCCCTTTCTCTTCTCCCCTCCTCTCTCTTCTGCTCTTTTCCCCCTCCTCTTACTGGTTTAGGCAAAACTAATGCAAGGTTTTTTTTTTTTTCTGAGACAGAGTCTCTCTTTCTCATCCTTGGAAGAGTGCCATGGCGTCACAGCTCACAGCAACTTTGAACCCTTGGGCTTAAGCGATTCTCTTGCCTCAGCCTCCCGAGTCGCTGGAACCACAGGTGCCCGCCACAACATCCGGCTGTTATTTATTTATTTTTTTAAGAGACAGAGTCTTGCTCTTGCTGGGGCTAGTCTTGAACCCATGAGATCAGGCAATCCACCCACCCTGGCCTCCCAGAGGGGTAGGATTACAGGCGTGAGCCACCATGCCAGCCTATAACATTTTTTTTAAAAGGTCACACCATTCTATCTCAAGTGTTAGTGTTTACAAAAATAAACCTGGTTCAAATGCAGCATTTCCTCCCTGGATCTGATTCTCCCAGCAAGAAAAAGTGAGCAGGCGAAGGAACAGTTAGAGTATTTGGAACAGTCTGAGAAAGTGCGGCAGGAGTATCGGCCAGGAGTCTGGGGGAGCACCCAGACACAGCTGAAGCAAAGGGGGACCCTCAGCAGAGACGAAAGGGGTGAGAGGTGCCAGGTGAGAGAGCGAGTGTGTGTTCTATAATGGAGGGGATAATAACAGGCTCTTAGAAACCGAGGAGAGTTCCGGAGGGTGGACGGGATGGCCCAGGGACGTCCCCTGCCCATCTCCCCGGAAGCTCTATGCTGCAGGAGTTTCAATTCTCCCCCAGTTATCTCTCCTTTCCCTCTCGCATGTCAAAATTACACTATATATATATTTTTTGCGTCTCACTCTGTCGCCCCAGATTAGAGATCCCCTGGCATCAGTCTAGCTGACAACAGTCTCAGACTCCTGGGTTCAGGCACTTGTCCTGCCTCAGCCGCCCAAGTAGCTGGGACTACAGGTATCGGCAACAATGCCCAGCTCATTTTTGGTTTTTTGGTAGAGAAGGGGTGCAAGCTGGTCTCCAGCCTTTGAGCTTAAGGGAAATTCCCGCTTTAGCCTCTCAGAGTGTTAGGATAACAAGCGTGAGCCACTTACCCGGCCAAAATCATGCTTTTCAAACGAAGGGTGTCATATTTATTTACTTATGCTTTTGTCATTTAAAATGTGAAATGTAAGGAGGGCTGGGACAGAGCATAGAGATGTGAAGCAAGAAGCTGGGTGTCTGCCCTAAGGTTGCAAAGGTTGTCGGCAGAGCTCTGCTGCGTCCTCACCTGGACCCGAGAAACGTAGATAGGGGGTCCGGAGGGCAGGCCCGAGAGGGGTGCACGGTTCCGCAGCGCCCGCCGGCTGGGACCGCCTACAGCTACAGACCTCACCCGAGCCTCCCAGGTCATCTGAGCCACCCGTGTCATCAGCCGCTGCTTAGAAAGGTAGGCGGAGCAGGGCCTGCTCAGAAAGACCCAGGCTCTTTGAGATTTAAGTATATTTTTCTTATGTCTTCGCATGACTCTGATGACAAAGCAGTCTGGGGGATGAAGCTCGCGAATTGGAATCAGATGTAGAGATTCTGCCCCAGGCGCTGAAATGCTGCTCACCTCTCCGTGGCTTCTCTTCCTCTGTGTCTTCACGACTGTTGCACGTGAATCACACCTGAAGGTCTGGGCAAAGTACTCAGGCCTCGAGGTTGTGGGGGAGGCAGATACTGTAAATACAAAGTATGCGTTGGCTGGAAAAGGATACTTTTTAAAGCTTAGAAAACTTGGCTGTGTGTGTATTTGACTCCCCAGTTACATTAAACTAAGTGATGAATGACTTCCAGGCAATGAAGCAGAAAGGCAAAATAGAGTTCCAAGTGGCTGCCAGTATGTCCAGAAGGAAGCACACCAAACCCCAGACCCCTGCTGCTTTGTTGTCGAAGTGTCCTTACATTTGTAAAAGTTGCTCCTCTTTTAAGTTGTGCTTTAACAATATTAAAACTCAGAGCAGGGTGACTGATGTGTGATTTAAAAATTATTATGCATGTCCAGACAGTTCCAGAAATAACTTTTATGTAGTAGTATGCATCTAAAAAAATTGTTGGGGTATTTGTGACGATAACACAAGTCTGCCTTGGAAAACAGACTCTGTGTGTGTTAAGATAAAACTCTCCTAGCAAGGTAAATTTTTAAAATGTTTAAGAAAACGATGACAATATCAACATTTATGAAAGATAGAGGTAATTGAAATGATTGCTATATGGAAAATATTTAATTTAAATTGTATGCATAAATTCATTTTGTTATCTTTTAAAACACATCTTAAGACTATTTTTCTAGCCTTGGTAGGACAACTGACAGTTTCTATTTTTAGCAGAAGGTTTTACTAAATAGTCCACCAGAGGGCAGTATTTGATAAGGGTTTAATAAAAATATACATTGTAATTCATTGCAATCATGAATTTTATGTTTTATCAACAATGATATTAGTAGAAAGTACTTCCTTCCATCAGCAGATTAAAAGTAAGGAAGCTATAAATGCTTGATTTCCACGTGGGGTAGATAGTTATTAAAGCAACATAAAGCAAGTTGGAAAGGGTGTGTGTGTTTCATAGTTTTCAAGATGAAAGAAGCAAAGGAACTAAAAAGATTTAGGTTAGTACTTTACAAGCCCTGGATTGATCCCACTGGCTTGCTAAAAAGGAGTTTGGTTGTTTTAACTCAATCTCCAACACACTATTTACCCTCCCTGGGAAACCATCCAGATTTGGCTGCATTCCATATGCTAGAAAAAGCTCAGAGCCAGAGCCAACTGTGGGTTTGCCTGAGGTGGCAGAACGGCAGGAGGAGGTTGCAGGCTGGTTTCTGGTGGCCAGCAACACCACAGCCACACCCGTGGGGCCCTAGTGCTAGGGAGGTGGCAGGGAGTTTATGCTCGGCTCAGATAAGGTAGTCAATAAATGTTGGTTTTTTATGTGTTCACTTGCCATGCAATTATTTCCTACCTTGTGGCGTTTGTTCTATTTACACTTAAGAAAATGCCTATGGTAAACAAGATGATGTATAATTAAAAACATCTTTGTGACCCCACATACAAGACCCACTCTCCAGAGGTAAAAACATAGCAATGATATTTGCATATTCTTCAGAAAATTTCCTTGCAGAAACATGTCTATATACATTTGAAAAAAAAATTTTTTAATCTATGTCTATATATGTGTATAGATATATTTTTATGCAAATACAGATTTTTATACAAATGGGAGAAAATAGTGTAGACATTAGCCTGTATCTTGCCTTTTTTTGTTATTCAGCAGTGCATCTTAGAAATCTTCTTAATCTTATTTAACTTTTTGTATTTGATTTTAGTGAGACATATTTCTCCAGGGAAGGAATTATTAGTTTTTCTTTCCCTTTAGCCTCATCATGTCAGAAAGGGTACTGTTACCATACTAGGGGTTTAAAAACTGTTCTGGAATCGATTAGCTAGAACACCAGTCTGTTCTTGGCAAGGTGAGACAAGGAAGGTAGGAAGGAAGGGTTATAATTGCATTGAAAAATTTGTTTTGTTTATTTCCAAAAAATGAGAACTGGAAAGAGTACATTTGATCTTGACTAATATTTTTCTTAGCCTCTGATGCTTGAACTTGACTGCAGATGCTTTTATTATATTGGTGAGTGGATTGTCCCAGCTCCTCTCATTTGTCAGTTAGCAGTGAGCTGTGCCTTTGGATTGGCAAATCTTCCTGACTTGTTATTAATGACTGGTTGCTCTGTGATGACGGGGCATAACGAGGTAAACCGAAGAGGACATTCACATAGGTCTAGGGGTTCCATACTGTGGAGCCCTACAGGACAATTGGCCTTCATTTTAAAGATGTGTGTTTGATAGTTGAGATTACATACAAAAATCTTACTTCTTTTTATACTATATCCTTTATTTAGCTTCTATTGTCTTCATTTGAGGAACCATTTCTGTTCCAAAAAATATCTATATATTTTTTCCATTTAGAAATAATCGTACACGGAAGACTCAACTGTGGTGTTACTGTCTCAAACATGTTTTAAGTCTTTGCCTAAACAGTGAGCTTAGGCAAACTCCTACTGAATAAAGGCTCAGTTTCCTAGGTTGGGACACTGTCACAGTGAATCTGGGATGCCTGTTTCCCTCCAAGGACCCATGCATGTGTCAGCAAACTAGACTGCTTCCCAAATGTGTCCCCACGTTCCTGCCCTTAGGCCTTGGGCTTTTTCTTTGTCCTCAGAAGTTCCACCAGTACCTTAAGGCACTGTTTCAAGATTACCCAATATTTGCACTCAAGCCATGAGGGTACACTCTGGGAAAAGAAGCATTTGTAGGTCTGGAGAACCAACACCGATAAGGTGCGGGGTCTCCCCTGCAGCCTCTCCCCCGCGGCCTCTCCCCTGCAGCCTTTCCACTGCAGCCTCTCCCCTGCAGCCTCTCCCCTGCGGCCTCTCCCCTGTGGCCTCTCCCCTGCAGCCTTTCCACTGCAGCCTCTCCCCTGCGGCCTCTCCCCTGCGGCCTTTCCACTGCGGCCTCTCCCCTGCGGCCTCTCCCCTGCAGCGTCTGTGTAGGTGAGGCGGTCTGCAGCTGCGTGGGGAGTGTTGCAGTGGAGGCCTCCAGGGGGCAACAGGAGAAGACAAGATGATCAATTAGTACAGGGGATGCCTTCATGGTTTCCCAGAGGTGACACTTGGATGGTTTCTCAAGAGTTTGAAGGCCTTGGTTGGCTATTTTCCATCAGTGGAAGGATACTTCAGGTTTGACTGTAAGTGGTGGCGTTTTCTAACCTTGACAGTGACTAGTCACTAGAGGGTAAGGTGCCTATGGAAGAGGCTGGAGGCAGACACGGTTTAGATTCTGAAGAGCCCTGCTTGTTATGCTCAGCAGTTTGGAATGGAAAACCATGAAAGAATTCTGTGCGAGGGCTGACTGGATAGATGGTGACTGTGTTAACTGAAACAGGGAGCGTACGGCATCCAGGCTCGGAGAGAGGAGGGATCAGGGGGCCTCATAACATTGTGTTTGTGGTGCATCTCTCATTGGTGATTTCTAATAAAATTTGGGGAGCTCAGAGGGGTCAGGAATGGGATGTGTGAGTAAAAGGTTAATAAAAGCTTTTTCTCTTTATGGAATAAAAAAGGCTCTTGGGTTAACTTTCTGGCCCTGTTTGCTTGGAGAGTGATTAAGTGGGTGCTAGCTGTGGTGCCAGGGAACATAGGAGTTGGGGTTGGTAAGCTGCGCACAGAGTGGAAGGACCAGGAGTGGATGTAACTGCAGCGTGGTGGGAAGACGCAGCGTTGGGCTTCCTGAATGCACTGACTAATAATAGGACCCTCCTCTTATGGGACTATGACAGCAGAAATGATACTTAATGTGTGGGTGTCAGGGAGGCTTCTGCACCTGCCTGTGTGTTCTTAGGCCCTTGCTCTGATCTGGGACTGTGAGCCTTAAAACTGACCCCTTGGACTGCTGGTGTGGCATTTCCTGCTCTGTTCCTCAAATGAAGCCACTACCAGTGAGGTCTTTTGGATTCTGTAAGTTCTCCTAGCTGAGCCTAACACCCGAGAGGAGACACCACAGAAAGTAAACACTGGATTTCTTTATATGTGACAGCCAAAAACCAAACCGAAATAAAGGAAAACCTAGATCTTCTCTTCCTGCCCACTAAAGAAGATATTCAAGCTTTTCCTGATCGCTTTCTTCCTCCTCCACTCCCCCCAGGGAGCCCGGCATGTGTCCTTATCGTCCAGCACGGTCCGTCTGGTCGTGGGGCAGATTATGCTCAGACAATAATTGACATCAATATGTATTTGTTGATTACTTTCCATATTGCAAGTCCTATGCTAGTTGCCAGGATACAAATGCATGTCGCTATATCCTTTTCCTCAAGGAATTCACATTCTGTGAGGGAGAAAACAGAATTTTGTCACGGTGTGGGAAAGGGAAATGATGAATGAATGACTCACAAGGCTGATGGTATTATCTGGGTGTAGCAAAAATGAACCATCAGGTAGGACCCATTTTATACAGTATGCCTTTGTTACTTCTCATCAAAGTTATAGTTAAATTATCAAAATAGAAAGTTTTCTGGGTGTGGTGGTGGCCACCTGTAGTCCCAGCTCCTCTGGAGGCTAAGGCAAGAGAATCACTTGTACCTAGGAGTTCAAGGTTGGTGTGAGCTGGGCTGATGCCACAGCACTGTAACCTGGGCAAACAAGTGAGACTCTGTCTCAAAACAAAAAACCGAGACCAAAACAAACAATAATGACAATAACACCCCCCTCAAAGCCCCAGAACCCCCAAAAGAACAAAACACCCTGTAAGTCTGAACCCGGAGCCCTCACTCCTTAGTGACCCTGTCTTCTCGCTTCCTCCTGCCATCACCTCAGAGATGTCTGGGCTGCCTGTGAAATGTATTCTAGGCCTTTATGCACTTGGGCCATGAAAAGAATAAAACTATATCTTACATGTGCCTGGAAACAAATTAAAGTGAATTATTCCTCAAACATTTCATATGAGGGTAGATGTAGTAAAAATGTCTAGTTCTCGTTTACAAATATGCTGAGAGAGAAATCACTAAATGTTCCTCCCTTGTGGGACTTTTGAAAACACATATGAACAAACAAAGCACTGGATCTAAAGTTAGAAATGTGCTTCTACTATTATTTTCATTAAAACTTAGATTATCAGACTTTTTGATTTCAATTTACCTCCTACATGGCTAACTTTGTTTTATTCCTGAAAATCTCAGAAATTTTATTTTGAACTTGATGCCTTGAAGAATTTTACAAATGTCGCTACAGGTTTAACTGCAGTGAGTGTTGAATTGTGGCTACTGTGATTGGGTAAATAAAATTTTAACTTTATTTTAAAATACTGGATTTTATCGTGCACAGGAGAGTGCAAAGACATTAAATATGTCCACTTTTACTTGGCAAGGCTTAGAAATTACAGAAAAGTGTTATTTCTCTTCCTCTTTTGTAACTGGCCCTCTACACATCTCTGCACACCTTCCTCCAACTCACCTGGGGAAATATAGTTTTGTCTCACTTCTGTTCCCTTCTCTTCTGTTCCACCTCCTGTGTGAGGCAGCTCTGGACAGGTGGCAGGGAAGGCTGAGCTTATCTTTACTTCTTGTTACTAAGCCCTGGCAGCACCATGAGTACAAGGCTGAGTGCTGAAGGTTGATATGCTATAATGTACAGGGGGACATTTTTGAGAGTGAAATGGGGACTATTAGTAATTGCACCAGGACAACAGGCACAAGTGGGTGTTCATGAGCTGAGATGAAAGGTCACGTTACTGTAGGATACATTGAATTAAGGCGGGTGAGCAAGAGAGCAAAAACAGAGCAAACCGCAACTTAAAATAGACCTTGTTAGCTGTGCCCAATGGCACGCATCTATAATCCTAGCTACTCAGGAGGCTGAGGCAGGAGGATCATGTTAGCGTAGAAGTTTGACACCAGCCTGGGCATTCTAGCAAGACCCTGTTTCTTAAAAAAAAAAAAAAAAAGATCTCCTTGAAAGTCCCTTTATGTCCCTACTCTGATCCCCAGGAGCGATCTGGCTTCCCCAGGCCTCTCTCAGCTGTTTGTTGAGCAATTTTGATTTCTCCTAGGGAGATGGATGATGTGAAAAGTTATTATCTTGCACGGTTCAATGCCACTAGCCACATGTGGCCATTTTAATTAAAATAAAGTTAAAATTTTATTTACCCAGTCACAGTAGCCACAATTCAAGTGCTTAGTGGCCACAAGGGGTTTAGGGGCTGCCGTCGTGGACAGCACCAGCACAGAACACAAACATCATCAGTGAGTTCTACAGGACAGCTCGCGCCGTGCTCAAATCTCCGTACCCCTTCCTAGTCCCGGGTTCCTCATCCTCCTTCCACACGCACCCCGTCTGCCTGGCCAAATTGCATTTGTTTATTATGAAGAAAAATTAATTATTCAGGCTGTAGCCATACCACTTCTTTTCTTTACACTATGAAGGAACCGTTGAAGCTTTCTAAGCTGTTTTCCTAAAAACCAAAGACTGTCTGCCTTGAGAAGAATTACCCTTCTCTCCTAGAAGGCAGAAGTCTCGACAGTCAGTTCTTGTTTCTCTAAAATGATGATACTGATTTTCGAATGTGGCATGTGGAAACAGTTTTATTACCTTATCATACGGTGCATCAAGAAGTACAAGTAGTTCTAAGTCAAATCCTTTGTTTATTTGGCTATAAAAAGCAAAGAGAAGAAAATGAAAAAAGAATTAGAGCTCAGCCTTAGGCACAACATCAACTTTTAAATAGAATGTATTTGACTTGTACTGAGGAATAGTCCGTCTGCACCGTTGAATACTCTGCCAGATGGCCATCCAAACAAATGAACTGAAGCAAAACAGGCCAGATTTATGGTTTCTTTGCAGTCAAAAATAACTCTTCTCTTATTAAGAGTAAATCATTTCATGTGAAGGTGTTGTGGCTTACATAACAACCTCGTACCGTGAGGTATGCTGGGAAATGGTCCTACTGCAGAAGTCGGTAAACATTCCCCTTACATTCCCCTTTGGGAAGAGCTTATTCATTTGCTCTAAGCAATGACAAGGGTGTATATTTATAATCTAGTTTTTCCAATTGATCATCAGATTGTAAAATTCTAGAACTTAAGTTTCTACTCTGAGACATTTGTTGCTGTAGTTTCTCAGAACACCATCTTCCTTCCATTGCCGCTAACTCAAAACAGCAGGCGAGGAGGTGTGACTCTGTGTTTGCTCTTTTTGTAACTTGTTTTTTAATTTTGTTTTTTGCTATGAAGAGCAGACTTTTGGACTAAAGTGATCTTGTAGTTTTGATTCTGTTTATTTAACATTTTAAGTTTGCCTTTTTTTTTTTTCTTTTGATAAAGAGTCTTGCGCTGTCTCCTAGGCTGCAGTGCAGTGGCATCATCATATAACTTACTGCAACCTCAAACTCCCAGCCTCAAGAGGCCTTCATGCCTCAGCCTCCTAAATAGCTGGGACTCTACGTGTCCGTCACTATGCCCTGATATTGCTTTCTTTTTTTGTAGAGATTGGGTCTTGCTCTTGCTGGGGCTGGTCTCAAACTCCTAACCTCAAATGATCATCCTGCCTCAGCCTCCCAGAGTGCTAAGATTCCAGGTGAGAGCCAAGTTCATCTTGAGTGTATACCATTCTAGGCCTTATTGTCCTCTTTCCCCCACCCCAAAAGTTTGTTTGGAATTTATTCTTCCTTCCTGCCTTTGGTTGAATAGACAGATTATGTACAAGGAAAGAAACAGGCCTGATTTTCAATTGGGTATTTTTATCAAACAAAGCTAAGGGTCACAAAATAAGTGTGTGATCTGAGAGAATATGTAAACAAGGATGATCAATATTGAGTAGGGACAAAGATTTCAGGTACCTAAGACTGAGTTCATGTTTCCCACCTGGATCTCTTGCATTTTTCTCTTGGATTCATTCATGAGCTTTTGTGTGCTAAGTCCCAGAGACCTTTGAGTCCCCACAGAGCTCCTGGGCAGTGACACAGACAGACCTGACCCCTCTTTCCAGGGAGTTGGGGACAAGAAAGGCTTTGCCTAGTTAGTGATGAGAGGGAGTTCGCTAGATGAAGGGCTTTGGGTGGAGGTGAGGACAAGAAAACAGATGGTGAAAAGCAGGGGAGCTCTCTAGGCACAGGGGAGAGTGAGGCTAAGGTGAAAAATGGGAGGCAGGTGTGCATGTGAGGGTTTGTGGGTCCCACAGGTGGAACGTGGTATTGGGTGTTGTCAGATATGGCCGAATTGGGCAGGGCCCCACACAGGCTGGCCTTGGCAGGATTTGGGGCTTTGTCCTAAAAGCAAAGAATATTTGCCCAAGTACATAAAGTAGGGCAGCTACATGATCAGGTTTGTGTTGCTAAGAACTCAGGGGCTTCTGCACAAACAGGGTGTTGAAAACATGAAAATGTAACTGAGGGACACGCTTTAGGTGCCATTGCGAGAGTCTAGGCAATAGGACGTGGCAACTTCCACTAGGGTGGGAGCAGTGGTAACAGGGAATTGAGTCTAGTTATGGGAATTTAGGAGGTAAAATTGTAATGACTTGGTGATGAAGAAGGTGGTGTCAAAGGTGACATGGGCTGGCTGAGGAACCCATGGTGCTGTAAAGTAGAGTCTAGCTGGGGAGGGAGGGTGGGAGGAGAATTCCAGAGAGGCAGGAAGAAGAGACCAAGAGCAAAGCTCTGGTGTGGGCTTAATGAAGTCATATAGAGCTAGGAGAAATGCCTAACATATTTATTAAGTCATTCTTAATATATTTAGCGGATTTCTGTGCCCTGCTTTCCAGAGGGCTTCCAGGCGAGGCCGTTATGGTACCAGAGAGGCCTAGACGCCCATGTCAGTGCCTAGGATTGAGAACGAGACCAGAAAGGTCCTGGAGGAAGGGACACGGGTGCTGTCTGTGTAGACATGGTGTGGGCTGTGCCAGACACTGCAGCCTGTGCACAGATATCAAGTGTGGGAGGGAGTGATGGAAGTCAGAGATCGGATGGAATAAGTGTCTTCTCACAGACTGTAGCACATGACTTCTTGGGAGCAGATATTGTCCGTCTCACAGCCTCCATGCCTGATCAGTTGTAAATGGCCAAAGAGAAAGGGAGGGGAACTTGGGTAGACTGAGTTAAATCAGGAACCAAAAGAGCCTTTTGACAATATCCTGAAATAGTCACAAATCAATAACTATAAGATTCAAATCTGGAGGAATGGTTGGGTTAATCATAAATTATACTGTGACACTAGCCAGCTATTTGGAAAAAGGGTACATTTTGCTCTATACCTTACGCCAAAATATTCTAGGTAGTAGAAAAAAAATTAGTCAAATAAAAGCTGAAAGAAAATATAAGGGAATATTTTCTGATACCTGAATGTGAGAGGTCCATGCAATCTATAAGTGAGATGTGAAATTTTAAAGGCAAACATAGACAGGTTTAATGATAAAAAGATTCAGGAGTTCAAGACCAGCCTGAGGAAGAGCAAGACATTGTTTCCACTAAAAACAGAAAAAACTAGGCAGACTGCTTGGGAGGCTGAGGCAAGAGGATCACTTGAGCCTAAGAGTTTGAGGTTGCTACAAGCTATGATGATGATACAGCATTCTACCCAGGGCAATGGAGTGAGACTCTATCTAAATAAATAAATAATAATAATTAATAATAATAAAAGATTTGCAAGCAAAAACGTGTCATAAGCTGAATTTAAAAGGAACATATATTGGGAAAACAATTGCAGCAAATAAGACAGAAGTTTAAATTCTAGCAATAGGAAGAACTGCTACTGCCACAGAAGGAAGAGTTAAGATTCTGAGAGAGAAATAGGCAAAGTGTGTGAATTGACGTATTATGAACAGAAATTGTAAATGACTGCCATAGAAAACGTTTACTGTGATTAGCTTGTATTTAGGAAATATAAACTTAAACAAGAATGCCGGGCCTTATAATATCTATCGATTTAGGGAAGATTTAAAAAATACTCATTGCTGGTGAGCACACAGAGACAGGCTCATTCACTTTGTTGCTGGGACAGTAAATACAGTGGAATCATTTGGATAGTAATTTGGCAATCTGCAGTAAGAGTTTAAGGGTAGAACATTGGCAACAATGTACTTTTTCCCAAGTCAGAGAACATTTAAGGAAATCCATGTATATCTACATGATATCTTATGACAGAGCTATTAAAATGGAGCCATTTGAAAATGTTTACTGATACGGGGAAATGCATATGCTATACTGTTAAGTGACTAAAGGCAACATGCTGAATTCTAAAAACAGTGTGATCACAACTGTGCAAATAAATGTGCATGGAAAATAGTTTGAGAAAAATGCATCAGCTTACCATCTTTATTTTTTTATTAAAATTTTTTTTTGAGACAGAGCTTCAAGCTGTCACGCTGGATAAAGTGCTGTAACATCAAAGCTCACAGCAACCTCCAACTCCTGGGCTCAAGCGATTCTCCTGCCTCCGCCTCCCAAGGGGAGGGACTCTAGGCGTCCACCCCAACACCCAGCCATTTTTTGGTTGCAGCCATCATTATTATTTGGTGGGCCCAGGCTGAATTTGAACCCACCAGCTCAGGTGTACCTGGTTTCCAGGCAATACTTGGCATGTAACACAAAATTTTTAAAAAGGAATCAAGTATCAGAAGAAACAGATAAACATGTGTGAAGTGGCTGCTTCTGAGAGTGCCATGACGGGGTAGAAAGTGGCGGAGCAACAGGGACCTGCCTTCACTGTAAGCTTTTTAGAATTTTACTGTGTGCATATATTACTCAATACAAACAATAACTGTAACACCCAGTATCACCTCATAAAATAGTGTCTATTATATCTTAGTGCCAGCCTAGACTCCCTCTCCTGTGTTATTGACACAAATCCTGGTGTCAATAACATTCCATTTACTCTACGTGCTTTTAATAGCACAGACCTCTGTTGCAATTTATTTCATTTGGAAGCTTTCATTTTTGTTCATTTATTTATTGAATTCTTGCTGTGTGCAAGGCATTTCTACACAAAACAGTATATGTTGCTGTATACTTTGTCCAATATTGGCTAATTATTATGCAATCAATATAGTCACTTGAAGTTGGCAATTCTGAGGATATGCATATTGTAAAGCTTTAAAAAACGCTGCTTAGTGCAAATACATGTCTATGCCAGTCTTTAAAATGTTTACCTCTTTCCTTTTTGTTTGTTCCAGCAATGGTAGGTTGAAAGCAGAGAGCATAACTAAAGCCTGAAAACCTGCTGTCTGAACAATTTGTTCATTCATTTGTTTAAATCGATCACCTCTTGTACACCTCGTATCAACCCCCACAAGGTGGATACAAAAATTAGGACACAGCCTGCACTTTCAGGAAATGTAATTTCTTGGAGGGTGTTTTTTGAGAGGAAGGTAGTTTTTTTTTTTAGAGCCTCAAGTTATCACCCTGGATAGAGTGCAATGGCATCACAGCTCACAGCAACTTCCAATTCCTGGGTTCAAGCGAGTCTCCTGCCTCCGTCTCCCAAGTAGCTAGGACCACAGGCGCCTGTCACAACGCCCGGCCATTTTATGGTTGCAGCCTTCATTGTTGTTTGGTGGGCCCGGGCTGGATTCAAACCCGCCAGCTCAGGTGTATGTGGCTGGCGCCTTAGCCTGTTGAGTCACAGGCGCCAAGCCGAGAGGAAGGTAGTTTTCATTTTTACATGATAAGTGTTCATTTCTTCATCAGCTGTTTGCTGCAGCCTCCCTTTAGAAAGTAAGCACTTAGGGCTCGGCGACTGTGGCTCAGAGGGCTAAGGCGCCAGCCACGTACACCTGAGCTGGCGGGTTCGAATCCAGCCCGGACCCACCAAACAACAATGACGGCTGCAACCAAAAAATGGCCAGGCGTTGTGGTGGGCACCTGTAGTCCCAGCTACTTGGGAGGTGGAGGCAAGAGACTTGCTCGAGCCCAGGAATTGGAGGTTTCTGTGAGCTGTGATGTCACAGCACTCTATCAAGGGTGACAGCTTAAGGCTCAGTCTCAAAAAAAAAAAAAAGAAAGTAAGCACTTAGTAAGAACTTGTTCTGTAAATGCAGTAGAACCTCTGTAAGTCGACCACCAAGGGACTGTAATAAACTGGCCCACACATGGAGGTGGTCAACATAAGGAACTAGGCCCACTGCACGGATAGGTACATGTGGTGCGAGTCAGGCTGCGAAAATCAGGTCAACTCAAGGACGTGGTCAATGTGGAGAGGTGGCCCGCTATGGAGGACCTACTGATTTCAGAACTCTGTAGGACAACATCTACAGCCCGATTCTGCTGCCCCACACTGAGGGCTTGGCAGTGTCCTCTGGAGCCGGGGGCACAGCTGGCACAGGTGCCTGTGTGGTGTGAGCTGTTTGTGGAGGTTGCTGTGCCCACCTCTCCTCGCTGCAAAGACGTGGGCACTGAAAGCCAATGTCCAGAAATCAACCTTGGGGAGCCCTGGGCCCTGAGTCCCATGTGCTGTGCGGAAGCAGGGGTGGCATCTGGAGGGGCTGTGGGTCTGGCAGACATGCTATGGGGCAGCACAAGGAGAATTTACGGCTTATTTTTGGCTGTGTATACAGCACTGACCTTGCCTGCAATGGCTTTGGATATGGGGGAAGCTGAAGACAGAATGATGAGAATAAACATCGGGAAAGAGATGGCGGAGAGGGTGGGGATGGAAGTCAGGAATGGGGTGCAGAGAAGTCACACTTGATTCAAAAGTAGAGGAAGCCAGGATGCAGAAAGCAGAGATTAGCTCTGCCATGGATAACTCACAGTATCCAAATACTAACAGCCCTAAAAACACAGACCGAACAATGGGGGGGTTAGGGGAAGGGAACATCCAAATCTTCCTGGGCTATGTGGCTTTGGGCCAATTACTTAACCTTCGTGAAGGTGTCTCCCCCTGGATAAGATGGAGATGACAGTTCCCACATAGAATGAATGAGAGAACCACATGGAAGTGTCCAGCACATTGCCCGGCACCCTGCTTTGTCCTGTCTCTTGCTTAACCACAGCTTACGAAGGTCAGAGAGCTCAGTGTTCATTGTACTTAAGGAAATCAAGATTTGGGGACTGGAATCTGGGGCTGGGGGGCGATATGTGAAAGTAGTGGGTGAGACTGGGTGCGGTAACACATGCCTGTAATCCTGGCACTCTGGGAGGCTAAGTTGGGAGGAGCCCTTGAGCTCAGGAGTTTGAGACCAGCCTGAGCAGGAGCAAGACCTCATGTCTACAAAAAACAAGAAAAATTAGCTGGGGCTGGTGGTGTGCACATGAAGTCCAGCTACTTGGGAGGTTGAAGCAGAAGGATTGCTTGAGCCCAGAAGTTTGAGGTTGAGTGAGCTAAGATGACACCACTGTATTCTTTCCTCCATCACCCCCAAAGCAGTGGTTGTCTGACTGAAAGGCACTCTAGTTCTTGAGCAGGCTGAACTATAAAACTTAGCCATGTGGCGAATTCTATTAATGCAAATAATGATAGCTAACAGTCACCAAGAAAACTTTCACAAGTTGTGTATATTAAGGCAGGATATTTTCATTTTAGGAAGAATCTTCTTAAGAAATCAAAAGGAGAACAGTCTGGTATTTGAAGGAACTCATCCTGAGTATCTGACGGTTTTGGATGGTTGAATATTTTGGCTTTCACTTAAACACTTCTCGTGCACTGTGAGATGTATATTTTCAGGTAATCCTCACAATAGCCCAAGAACATAGGAACTTTTCTGAACCAGGTGGTAGGCCACGAAACACATTCCTCCCCATCTCCAGCTAAGGCTGATTGAATCAGGAGTGAAGATATTGTCCAAGTCCGGCTAATCAAATTCCCTCTTTATTATCATTCTAAGAATGAAATTTAGAAATGTTAAATCACTTGTCTGATTATTCATCTAGCCAGGGGCTAATCTCAGATTTGGGTCCCAATCTAATTTCAAATCCTGTTACTTTACTGAACACATAGGCTTTGTGGGCTACATTTGGCTTTTGTGGGCTAATGTATCAAGTACTAGTGGACACAGACTGGGCCTGGTGAGTGTCTGCAGGCTGGCTCAGCACCAGAAAGGATCTTGTTGTTCTTCTCTTTGTCACACTGTGTCTGCTTGCTTGGGTTAATAGGATTAGTGGCACAGGGTACTTAGATGACCTATCTGGGCAGTCACTGCCAAGCAGATGTGTTTAAGTCATCATGGGCAGTATTGAACACTAGAAGATATACATTCTTCCACATCTGTTAATATGGCCTTGATGGTGAATAGTTGATATGGGGAAAATGTTGCCTTGGTTTTTAATTATTTTTATCACTCTAGGTAAAAAGCCTCAAACCCCCCAACCCCAGTGAGCCTTTCCTGGCATGAATTAATTATTCTTTACTTAAATAAATGGCCCCCAAATAGAAGCAGATACACAAAAACTTTTATTTAGTGGAAGTTAGACTTACTTCATGGTAATCAACCAGTAACAAGTGCATTTGAGTTCACGTGTGTGGACACTGTAGAAGTCAGAATGGTCTATCTTACTGCAAGTCCAGTGTTCTGGCTCTGTTCGTGCCAGTGCAACCCAAGGTAGAACCATACACAGAGTAAGTACAGGTCAAGGATGATGTCAGACTAGATTGGCAACACCACGTTCATTTCTACAGCTAAGCATTACAGAACATAAAGTCCAAAGACCAAAGACTATTACTAACGTGATTCCTACTACAAGCCTTTTCTTCTACTTAAATGCTTCCAGAGGACCAGTGTAGCAAATCTTCAACTCTGGGAGGGACACAGCTGCTTTTCTGTATTTTACACTTAAATGAGCCACAGAAACTGTAAACATTTGGTGGTCGTCCTGATGCCTATTTCCGGTAGAAGCCAGCTGTCCCCTTGGGAATGTGTAGTTTACCTGGTGTGAACAATTCATTTATTGTGTATCTTTGATCTGCAAGTTTTCTTCTGTTTCAATTAGCACCAGTTTATTTTAAAATATTTTTCCTGGTGTTAAATATTTAGGAAACATTTTTTAAAAAAACTAACACACAAAGTCCAAAACAATGGAAAGCAAAAAACATTCAAAAGATTGATTTAGAGAACGGCATTTAGAAAAACAACATCATTTAAACATTTGACAAATCTATGTACAATGTGCCAAAAGGTGGCAAGGAGCATGGCTGAGGAACAGTCACATAAAAGGTTGATCAACCTGAACCTCCACAGGCTGTATTTACAGTCAGATAGGTATTCAGAAATGTAGTATCAGAACAGCTGGATTTGGCTAAAAATCATATAAAAAGACACATTGCCCTCCCATAATAAGTTACTAGGTAGCAAACAATCCAGTATAACCTTAAGTACCAGGTTTAGAAGTGTTTTTTTTTTTTCTATTTTACATACAAACAGTGCAGAAACTTTCTTAATGGACATAGAAGAGAACCAGGATGGCAGAGAAATGGAGTTCTTTATTTCCACATTGTCAGATGAGAGAACATTTTCTCATGCTCAGTAATGTAAAAAAGTGCTGATTAAGGAGCAAAGACAAATTATTAGGGGAAAAGATTTCATGAAAATACAAAATCAACAAGAGGGCTGAAGGAATTTGTGTATTTTATATAGACTTTCCAAAATATAAGTGATTATGTCAATGTAATTTTGAAAAAAGAGCAATGATTTTTTTTTCTGGACAATATGCTCTTATTTTGTTCTTTGAAGCTGTATAATCCCAATTCTTTGAAGAATATATATTTTTTTGTTGGATTGAGAATTAAAAACCCACAACAGACAAAACCTATGCTATATTTATCCAATGCAATACTTGTTCATTTTATGCAGTTCTGTTTGCTTATTAATCCAGCATTACCACAACATAAAGAACTCGGCACACTTTGTAACAACCAACATTTCCTGTTTATGCTTAAGAAGCAAAATATAAACCACTACCCATTTATTCACCTTACCGGTGGAATTTTTAGAGGCTGAAGTTCTATAATTAAGTTTCAATATACCATCTTTAAAAACATCCCCTGGGAGGACAGACATGGGTGTCCCACATTCCCAGAAGGATATGTGTTCAAGTTTTTCTTTGAATAATTTGCGGTTGTGGTAAGTAGCTATGAGAAAAATTTACTGGTATTAGATACAAAATATGTGTTACGCTTTGAAAATGCATAGTTTGTAATTTTATACATTCATTTACTAATATTAAAGACTTTTGTAAGCAAGTACTTACCCCTGAATAGTGGTAAGATGGTATTTCAACAGATCTCTACACATTGGATAGCATTGCCACCTAGCTTCTGCATTAGTGCCCAATAATATGTGAACGCCTGTCATTGTCACACAAGCAAGTGTCATGAAGGAAGAACTGCTGCTCTTTCTTCAGCCTGTCTCCTTTCCTTGTTTAGCAGGCACTGAAAACCCATATTCTTTCTACTGATTGCAGTTCCACTAACTACCCCATTTTAAATATTTAATGATTTCATTTTAATATTTTAGATTTGGTATACAAGACAATTTGAAAGATGGCTTAATGTTTAAAAGCAGAGTTTTCTTAAATCTTCTCATGGACTAAGGGCAACTGAGGTTTTGTGATTACTGTTGTTCTTTCTCTCCAGTCTTCTCATTTGAAAAAAAAATGACTGTCAGCCACTCAGCAGTCGCGTTTGATAATAGTCACGAACCCTTTGGGACCTAGCAATTATTTTCTTATCCTGAGTTCTTCTTCTAAGTATATAGGAATTTGATACACAAAACACTTTGGAAGCTATTCTAGTATCTGGTTATTCCAGAGAGTTTATGTTTAAATGGCTGACCATCATCCAACCATTAATTACAAAAATAAGAACTTTTAGGGTGTGTTGTAGGAAAATATTGATTAATGGCATTTTTTTTTTTTTTTACATATATGATCCACATTCCTGGGTTAATTTATACCTGGGGGATTTTCAGTTATTAAAGTCCTGGAACTAGTACATTTTGGGGATTTTTGAGTTCCCTAAAAATCTAAGTTTATTCTAAAGCTTTTTACAAGTGATCAAGGAGGCTCTCCAAGTGGTGGGGACACTGTGGAAAGATACTGTCATCACAGGGGTTGGTCAAATCACAGCCATTGATTTCCAAGAAGCAGGGTATGGAACAAGGGTTTGTAATTTGCAAAGTTATGCTTTGCTCCTCTACCTTTTTGGGGGAATGAGGTGGGGTAGTTTATCATTAAGCTCCACTGTAGATCCCTGAGGGGCACTCAAACTCTGGCAGCAGCTGCTGGTCCCAGGAGCTCTAGCTCTTTCCTCCTGGCCAGCCCCAGCCATCTGTGTCCAAAATATGGGAAGGGGAGTCCACTGTAGTGAAAGACAAGAGCTTAATAGCTTAAGCATTGTGGAGTCCTTTTCTTTCTCTATAAATATAAAACTAAAACAATTATACCCCACAGGAGCACTTCCTTCTCACATACTTACGGCCAGTTCTGTTTTCATGCTCTGTGATTGTGGGCAGAGGTCAGAGCCCGGAGCAATGCCACTGGGAGCCTTCTTGCTCTGCCCTCGCACCCCCTCCTGATGTGCACAGGCAGGCCCTGCTTGGTCTGATCTATTAGCCATGCGGGGGGAAGGACTTGTGGGGAAGATGACTGGCATGTGGGCTTTGGGGCACAGTGAAAGGGTCAGGTACCACCTGCCTTACCACTTTAGCTATGAGTCAGAACAAATCTTCGGTGATGTGTGGACAGTTCTATGCTGACTGAGCTGCTCCCCTCATTACCTCTTCAAACTGTTCAGACAGATGCAACTATTTCCTCCCCTGAAGGAAGGTGGTAGCCACATTGAGCCTAACACAAGCCACAGTAACATTTATCCCCTTGGACCTTAATTAGAGAGAGAGAAATTAGCACAGAAGCAAGAATGTCCCATCAAGGGATGTGGAAGGTAGCAACCCTAAAAGACTGGACTCTGGCTCTGGGAGATGAGGATACTGAGGGGAGAATAACACTCCAGCGACAAATTGGTAGGGGGTGGCTATGTGGCCAAAATAAGACTAGTAACCAGACTAATGTTCTCTCGCCTAGCATAATTTCTTCTCAAGAGTGATGGTTCTCTTCTTTGGTCAGGGATAGTGAGAATTCAGAAGAAAACAGATGAGTACCTTTTTTTTCTTTCTTTAAAGAACATTTCCTTGTTTATGGCAGCTCTTTCAGTTTTCTTAGGAGTTGCCACTTTCTACTCCAGCTAATATTATGAATTAAAAATTTAGGGTACGGGCCCTACTAAGAGAAAGTCATAATTAGACGTGAGAGTTAATTTTTCACATTTTCATAATATAAAGGGCATCTTCTCTTTAATAGTTGGTAATTAATAATAATGTAGATGTTGTCCAACATGAAAAAATATTAAAAAAAGAAGGAATATAGAATTTAATTACCTTCTTCACCTTTTTTTCATAATCTGCAGTTACTTGCTTTCAGAACCATAGTTTTCTTCTTGTGCCCTAAAACTTGAATCTTTTTAAAAAGTCTTGCCACTGTCATGGGATGATACTAACCTTTGCAAAATGGGCTCCTTTTTCCTCAGAAGAGGAAAGTGCTAAACCATTTCCTTCTTTAGACTTTATGACTTCAGCACATTACTAAAGTATCATTAATGAAAATGAATGTTAATCAAGTGGATGTCAGGCCAAATTGGTTTTCTCAGATTCTTTCTAGCTCCATGACTAAGCTCCCTGTGAATTGCCTTACTCTCAACTTGATCTGGTACAACTGATAAACTAAAGAGCGAAGGGTAAGAGGAATCCCATTCATAGACTGGACTGCCTTTTAATCACAACACAAGAAACTGCATTCATATTTAAACATGACTTAACCATATTACTAGGCATTTCCAGGGTTGAGTTTACATTTTGATTTGATCATTATAAATTATTAAATATAAATTTGAGTTGGTTTTAAATTTTCTGGCACTAAGTTTATATTGATGACAAATGTTACATGCTAGTAGCAAAATAATTTTCCCAAGGAGCCAAAACTTTTACTCAGAACGTCACATTACCTAACAAAATCAGGTAATTAATTACTTATTTGGTGAGAATTTAAGGATTAGGGATTAGCTAAAGTAAAGGGATACATTTGGGGATAATTTTGTACTTGGCCACACGAATGAGTGCATGAGTGGGCTCTTTAAGACTGCAAATCCTAGACTTGAGGACACAGTAAGTCCCTAGGTCTTCCCAGGTCTCAAGTCATTCTGGAAGGCTAAGGTCTGAGTCACCCCTTTAATGAGCCCTTTTCCCCTTCTTTGTAAGCAAAATTGAGGCTGACTCACAGGTTTGAGATTACTCTGGGTTGGCATTGGAGATAGGTAATAGAATATTCCTATTTTACATTGGATTCTTACAAGATCAAATGAAATGATGTGTCTGAAACAGACATACTTTATTATATATTTGGAAGGGTTAGTGATTATCCTAATACCATCAGGATGTAAATCAGTTTAAATTAAGTTAGTCCATCCAAACCAGGGAAGCAACTTCTAATTTTTTTCATGACATGATTATTCCCATTTTGCTTTTGTCTTCAAAGACGTTAAGGTTTTCTATGTGGAAAAACAGCCTTTTGAGATTAGTGGACACTCTAAAGTACCTATGTGCCTACCAGTTCTGAAGCAAGGACTTTGCCACATCAGAGGTGAAACAACAGTAATACTATACAGGAACAAAGATTATGGGGGTGGAGGAGAGCGGATAAATGTGGAGAAGTTGGCAAAGGGCTTTGGCACAAGGAGGCATGTGCTATCTTAAAATTCCAGGGGCTCCTGGCTGCCTTCTCTCAAGGCACAAGGCTGCTCTTTGCCAGCCCCTCATCACAGTGGTCACGGTAGTGAAAACAGTATGAAAATTAGGATTACAGTTATTCAATGCTTTGGGGGCATGGCCTGGGCACACCAGAAGGAGGCAGATCAAAAGAGCTTAGTATATTAATATAACTTAGTATATTTTGACCAGAGGCAAGGCTAAAGACATCACGTTTCTATATTCAAGTCTTCCAAGAGAATGATTTCTGGGGAGAAATGACCTCTTTCCCTTTTTTAATTTTAGTTGCTCAGATAGTGACAACATGTGAGTTTGTGGGGCTGATGGAAGAACTTGGCCTTTTCAGCCAAGAAATCTATTTTCTCCAACAGATGAAACTGGTGGCCACAGGCTGCACTCACCCACATATAAGTTCTCTTTGGTCTACACAGTGTTGGCCAAACATTTGATTTCATTGTCAACACTTAAATTGTCAGGTAATATATTTCCAAGTCAGAAAAGAGGCTCTGGGCCTAATTTCTGCATGGGTCTGATTGTCTAGAGCTAAGTATGTGTCCTTCCTAAAAGGGGCAGGTGTTCTCTGTTTCAACATGACCCCATATTCTCTAGTGTCCCTTTTTGTCTGATCTACATGGATCATTACAAAACTTGCTTTGCCCTTCTAAGGCATCTAAATTTGCAAATTCTGCTATATATCATACATATTAGGAAGCTTCTATTTAAAGATGAAATGAGACTCATTTGATTCAGAACTATATAGCAACAAACATTTGTTGAAGACCTCAATGCTAAAATGGAAATATTCCAGGGGAATGAAGATAGAGATTTCCAGGTCGACTCATTTCAAAGACTGGGAGCCAAGGCTATACACAGTATACCCTAACTTTGTGCATTTCTAGTCCTCACATGTTCAGGTTCCAAAGCCTATTTGAAACCAAGGTCTTAAGTGACCTTCTGACCCACTTCATAAGAGTTGCCCAAAGGTGTATGGCTATTCTGTCTCAGCTTTTCTTCTGATTTTATCTGCATACTTTGGCTAATTAGCCTGGCTTTTGGATTACTGAAACCTTAAACGATGCTTACTTGTTTTAACAGTGAGTGGGTTTGGGGGTGGGGGGGAAGTACAGCATTATGAAATAGTTTGGCAAAGCTCGGAATCATTTGTGCACTTAATAAACTCTTCATGGCTCCCTCCTTGCTTCGGCTCTCGGGAACGCAGTCACTTTCTGCTCGACTTTGTGTGCTTGTGAGTTTTTCACAGTGAAAAAAATCAAGCACTGGTACTGATAAGGAAGTTATTTAGTTAGTGCTAAGGATAAAATTAATTTAAATGCTACTGATCACCTAATTCTTTGGACCTACATACTATGATTTTAGAAATTTCCACCAAATGATACTTGCTAGTTAAATGGTGGGTTTGTGGTTCAGGTAGGTCAGGTTTTTGTGACATGGAATTTATTTCTTCCTTGGCCTATAAGCATATCTGTTAACATTTTTTAGATTTAAAATATGGGTTTTTTTTTAAAAAAAATATGTATACACATTTTAAGTGATCTTGTTGGAAGCAAAATCAATCATTCTCCCAAAGTGTATAAATTACAGTCAAAAGGGATATGTGTAGTATGTCTGGGTACACTTGACCAGCAATAATCCCTTCAATTCAACTTTGAAAAGTAATATATAGATAACATGTCCTAAAATGTGTATACATTTTTTTGACACCCTCTGTATATAAACTGATCCTTCAAGTCTCTTTTCCATAAGTCTTTGAAAATTAAGTAATGGTAATTAATGGCAAAACACTGATAATGATAAAAGTGGATCTTGATTCTCTTATAATAACCATTCCATCTGATCTGCATTTCTACCCTGTTGCAGAGGGTTCAATGAAAAGATACACATCAAAACACTTGCTTAAAAGAGGCATAGCCCTTTGTTTGGTGAGCAGGAATTGATTATAATATTAACAGTTCCTGTCTGGTAAAATACTATATTTTAAAAAATAACCTACAATGTATAAAACCAAGGTCATTTCCCACAAAATGTTCATTTTTTTTGTGATTACAAAACACTGCATCTTGTAAAATATTTCCAGTTGTGTTAACTTGAGAAGTACTAATGCTTATTATAAAAGTGTCATGTGTCTTAGAATTGTAGAAGCCTAAGCAGTATACTTCTTGTTTTATTTGGAAAATTAAGATAATTGTCTTTGAGATTACATTTTGCCACAACTCATTACCATTGTGATTCTCAGACCCCCAACAGAAGTTATAAAACATGAGATTGTCTTCAAAAAAAGGAGCTATTTACAAAACAGGACCAGAAGCTAAATTCCCCTTTTGATTCCTAGTCCTATGATGGATACACCTTTTAAAGCATATATATCATTGGATATGGGCTTTTTCAAAGTAAGTCATAATAATCAAACCAGTTGGTCTTAAGTACATTTTATACTTTCTTGTTCTATTGGTGTGTATGACTCAGTGATACAATTGGTAACTAAAAGTGCTAATCTCATTTTATTTACTGACTTCAGGTTTGGTAGTTACAATGAAAAAAGACACAATGCAAACAGTCTGGATGCAGAGGCATCCCCACAGGTTTGAGGAAACAGGGGGAGTCTGTGTGCTGCTGGTAGGGTTACTTTCTTAGAGAAATAAAATTTCCAGTTGACCTGTGTGCCCAGTGCATTCTCCAAAATGATCCTCATGCATATTCACGAATCCCGCTCTGTTTTCAGTCATTTGTATGCACAGATTCTTTCCTGAGTTCACACAGGTCAATGCTACAGCTGATGTGGTCGATAGAAATTCTACAAGGTCTCAAGAGAAAAAGCAGCACCTTCTCCACAAAAGTCCATGGAAATTTATTCTTTAACATGCTATTAAAGCAAAATGCACATCTTTAACAGCTTTCTCTCACCTACAGAATTCTGCTTATAGCTAATAAAGTCACCCAACTGGGTAATTATAAAAAGAACAGCAAGGCTTTGTATTCACAATTACATTCAGAAAAAGCCTTACATGAGTCTATGAATACCTCCAGGCATTGTGCCCAAGGGTCAAATGTCAGTCTTAGACTACAGGTCAGCTACAAAGAAAACAGCTCCTTTTCATAGGGCATTCTTCTACGCCTCATGAAAGTCCAGGTCACTGAAACTTGTCTCGAAATGATATCATTTTCACTTGAAAAAACTTGTTCTGACCGGAAAAGACTTTAGAGATAATAAAATTCTTCCTAGTCTTAGGATTCTCCAGATCTATTTTTCACATGCCCTTTGTTTTTCCCTGAGGAAATGAATATAATTTACAGTATTTTGCCATTCTTCTCAAGGTATTCTCTCCTACACGCATGATTCTTGCCACCTTTCTCTGAACCTTCTCTCGTGAATGCTGCACTTTTATTTTCCCATGGAGTCTGATGGAGTGAGGGATACGAATTGAGCAGAGCTGGCTAATTCTTAGCCCAGGGCTACTTGCAAATGGGTGGCTGAGTGTGTCGCCAGAGACAGCAGACTTACAACTTGAGTGATCTTGAAATTTAATAGAGGACATTTCAGTTTCAGAAATCTTTTGCAACGTGAATGTGACTATCTCTTTGAAAAGTGTTTGGAAAAGCCCAGGAACCGCAATATGGTCATTCTTTCATCTGTAATGTGGTTATGGCTGGGCAAAGAATTGTCTAATCAAGGGCACCCTGTTGGCCGTGGAGCTGCTGACGGGCACTTCGCAGCTGAGTATGCACGCTCCTGGTCAGAAACCCCCTACTCTCTTCCTAGCACTGGCTTTTGCCAGCCAGGGGAGGAAACTTTCTAGCAAATGAGGTGGAGAGAAATGCATGTCCCTTTGACAGTGCCTGCTGGAGATGGCATGGTGGCCCTGCACTGGGCCTAGAGCTCCTTCCCAAAGGTGGCCCTTTCCTTGCTAAGAGGAGCTGCTTTCAAAGGGAGAACATGGCAAGTCCAGGGAGAACTCAGGGACAGTGACTGCCAACTGATCAGCACCAAGAAGATGAGCGGGAGCCAGGTGTCCACAGGTCTCTGGCGTCCCCTCCCTGCCTCCCACAAATTGAGTGCCTGTTACCTTGGAAGGACTAAGGCTTAAACTACTGTCTGGTCAACACTCTGCTTTGCTGCTACCTGGCAAATGCCCTATCTGTCATCCTGAAATGCTTTCTTTGGAGAGATTAACCTTTTCCGAAGGGGTGTCAAAGGAGCAAAAAAATCAAAAGCCTACAACGTGCCTTCTTTAGAAATATATTGGACCAAAACTCATTGTATTGTCACTCCCTGTGCACAGTCAGGCCTCTGAGCCTCTGAGCAGGGCTCCAACCAGCTTGCCCTCTTCCCACCCTACCCCCCACCAAATGAACACATAAAAAGAACTCGGTTCCACAGGGATGGCATAAAATCAAAGTCTGGCTTAATTTGGGATTTGATTAGCTCCAAAAAATAACAAAATAACTCTACATTAACAAAAAAATTTGACTTTCTCTTTCAGCAGCTGTAGATTGCAATTCATAGCTTTCTGGGTGGCTTGTCCAAAGCTGTAGCTTGGTGGTCTCCTAGTTATCACATACCTCAGTACAGGAAATGTATGTCTGTGTGTCTGGAAGGTACTGAGAGTCTGTCTGTATCTGAAGGCAAAGAAGAAAGTACACAGTGCCCTGGGCCAGCCAGGAGAAAGGAGCCGCACGTGTAGGAGATTCCGAAGAGGTGGTGTGAAGGCGGCTTTAGGAAGGAGACAAAATTCCAGGGAAGCTGAGTTCACCTCTGCGGTCTGCTTCCACCTGTGGACTGGCTGAACGCCAGGTAAGGAGCGAGTTTGCTTCAGTTAAGCCAGAGCTCAGAACCACTCCTGGGCTGCATCTTTGAGACTGAAAGTCACAGGGCCTTGTTGTTCCTTAGTAAACATCTTTCCCTTCTTGTGTCTCAAAGTTCTGGGAGTGGAGGGAAGGTGGATTTAAGCCCTCACCACTTGAATCTTTTGATTAGTGACTCAATCCAAAAATCAAGGACCAGCTCTTTGATCAATCTGAGTTTTGCCAAAGAATAAAACCTCTGATCCAAGATTGTACCCTGACTCTAAGTACACAGTGAACTTGCTAAAACAGTTGACCAGGTTTGGCCTCTCCATGGCCACTGGGCATTCTGCCCATTGTTCAGGGCCTCCTAGACCAGGCCAGAGCATCGTATCACCTGCGTGAAATGACAGGTCACCAGGAAGAGAAAGGGCATGCTAGAGTAGAGGAAACAAACATATTCCTGTATTTTAAAAGCTGCCCTCTCCTGGCTGACCTTGCAAGCACTAGACACACGGTATAGCTGATACTATGCCTGGTATGGACTGATTATCACCACGTGAAATCTGATGAAGCTCTTTTTCTATTGTCTCGAAAGAAATGTTTTTAAAGAAAAAAATAAATGAAGGAAAAAAATACACAACCTCTTCCAAGGAATAATTTTTTAAAAAGTTACATGAGAGTTTAAAAAATAAATTGCCAAAATATATGAGTGCACAGATTGTGGACGTTGCACTGTGGAACCTTCTGATATTTTCCCTTGCTTATACTAAAAAAGATATGTTATTACTAGATGACTTCTTTCTATTCTTTTTTAAAAAATATATGTACAAGCTGAACACATATATTAAACTTTCCTCTGTGCAATTTCATCGAACATTCCTATGGCTGATTCCACATCCCCTGTCCCTACACGGTACCTCCTCTAAGGTGCTCTTATTACTTTGCATAGGTATAGGAGAAAGAACTCTTTAGCAGGGCAATTGAGAGTAGGCGAGACAGAAAATGAGCTTATTTATGGGGCTTGACAACTACTCCTCTCCCCCACATCATCACCACCAAAACCAACCAACAAGCAAATACTTCACAGTAGAGGCTCAATCAATGGAGCACAGTGCAAGCCCTGTCCCTACTAAACTGAGAGAGTCCTATACCAACATGCATTTTCCTTTTGGTGTTGTGTATGTTCCCTTTTAAGCAAATTCTTAATATCTTCAATATTTTCATAAGAAAAATAAAGGTTTGCACCTCCCATTTACCCATATAATGTTTATATTGTTCATTAACCCATCTCCTAGACATGCTAAAGCATAAAACCTGTAAAAGTGCACTCAGAATGGAAGTGGTGTGTTGACCTAATGTGACTTTCTGAATAGATGGGGATGTGTTAGCTGTGTTCTTTCTCTAAAGCAAACCTGCTGGGAGAGTTTGGAGTTCTCTACCTTTTCTGAAATCAGTCAGTGATGGAGTTTGGAAGGAAGGACCAAGGACCTATGAACCTGGCTACAATCTTGACAGACAAGCAGTAACAAATAGATCCGAGCTGCTGTTTGTATCACATCCCTGAAAGAAGCATCGAGGCTTACCCAGATGGCTATGGGTGCCAGTTCTTGACTGCAGGGTGGCAGGTAGAGAATTAGCTGTGCTGCCTCTTGGGGAATAGCTTCTTCTAAATCCCAGGAAGACTCCTAGATGTTTTCCAACAGTGACAGCAGGATTTCCTGAACTTAGCTTGGGGCTGAAGTCTGCTGGTGATTTCCACGCCCAATTGCTTTTTGAGTTTGTGCCATCTGGAGTCCACCAAGCTATCAGCTCTACCATGGTTCAGTCTGGAGCCATTCTTAAAAACAAACCCCAAAAGACATAAAAAAGATACAGAGTGCTGCACTGTCTTGCAACACATCATGATGTATACTGCTCCAAGAAGTCAAATGGAAAACAGGGAAAAGGTTATTCACAACAAAAGCAGGTATTGGTTTTTGTACAAAAGCTACTGAATAACGTGTAGCTTATTGTTGCGTGTGTCAAAAAAATCTCAGAAACATGATTGAGAAAGCTTATCAAAATATGCCTCCTTTCTAGGTAAAACGGGCTTTGTTGGTTCAATTGCTATAGAAGTCTACAGTTTTAAGACCTACACATACAGCAAAAAAGTTGACTTTTCTTTTGAAGGAAAAGATAGAGCTGCTCTAGGCTGGATTCTCAGAAGAGCAGTCAGGTGGTGACTTTTCTTCTATTTTTTTGCTGTTATTCCACCAGGGTTTCTGAAAATGCTTTCCCTAGGCTTCAGGTTGTGTGTTATTCGGAAGGAAAAGCTCTTTCCAACACCGACAGTGGAGAGCCAGGGCAGAAGTGGCTCAGGGCCCTGGGATCCTCTGCCTGGGCAGCACTCAGTCGATGAACCTCTGGCAGGCCTTCTTCCAGCGGCAGGAGGTGCACCACATGTCCCGATTCTCCATCCCATACACCTTCCGGCACTTTTTCCCCTCTCCCCTAGGCTTCCTGTAAGACAGGCAAAGAAGATTAGTTCAGCGGGAAAAATTTGAAGGGTATTCTATGGAGAACTCAAAATCCCTTGAGAAAGAGAGAAAAAAAGGAAATACAGTAGAAGGTCTCTGGAGGTTCATGCTTTAATACGTGTTGGATATTTTCATGGCCGCTAAGCTGTTACAATTTGCTACTACAGCCCTGAAGCCTCTATTTGTCCATTTGTGAATGTGTCTATTTGGCCATCTTTACTTTGTAAATAAGTAAACATAAGAAATGTCAGTAGGGTACACCACCACTCTTTCAAGTTTTTAAATGTAGTAGAACCTCTGTAAGTTGGCCACAGCGGTAACAAACTGCTCAACATATGTGGTCAACATCAGGAACCAGGCCTGCACAAGTGGTGCACGTCCAGCCTATGACATTTAGATCCTATTAAGGAGGTGGTCAAGGTAGGGAGGTGGTCAGCTGTGGAGGTTCTAATGTATGTGTCTATTGTATGTACTTTCAAGGGCACCCTTCTCAAATTTCTAGTATAATAGTCCCCCTTTGCCCATAAGGGGGAGGTTCTAAGACCTCCAGTGGATGTTAAAAACCCTGGATAAGTACAGAACCTTATATATGTGTGTGTGTGTGTGTATGTACACACATGTATACTATTCATGAATTTTTTCCTTCACAATTTCATGGATAAAAGGTTCATTTTTACTATAGATCTTAGCAACTTTAGCATACAATTTTTTTCTTTCCAATATATTCAGTCAAGAACTTTCATCTTTTCATTTAAAGGAAGCACTTTACAACCCTTTGGTTGAAGAATGTCCCAACTTTGGTATGTATTGCTAACATTACAATTCTTGCTCTTTAGGGCCACTATTATTTTTTTATTTATTTAATTTATATTTAATAATTATATACATGTTGGGGTACATAGTTAGGTTTCAATACATATGATGTATACTGATTAGGACAGGATAATTAGAATGATATAAATAACCATCCTCTCAAACATTTATCCTTTCTTTGTGTTAGGAACATTCAATATCCTCCTTCTACCTATTTGAAACTATATATATAGTTTACATATATAACATATATATGTATATATATATTTTCATTGTATATATATATATACACACACACACACACACTATATATATATTTTTTATTGTTGGGGATTCATTGAGGGTACAAGAAACCATGTTACACTGGTTGCATTTGTTGGGTAAAGTCCCTCTTACAATCGTGTTTTGCCCCCAAAAGGTGTGACACACACCAAGACCCCATCCCCCTCGCTCCTTCCCTCTCTCTGCTCTTCCTTTCCCCACCCCTTCCTCATTCTTTCTCTCTCTGCTCTCCCCTTCCCTCACCCCCACCGTGTGAATAATTGTCATTAACTGTCCTCATATCAAACTTGAGTACATGGGATTCATGCTTCTCCATTCTTGAGTTTCTTTACTAAGAATAATGTGTTCCACTTCCATCCAGGTTAATACAAAGCCTGTAAAGTCTCCATTTTTTTAAATGGCTGAATAGTATTCCATAGTGTACATATACCACAGCTTGTTAATCCATTCCTGGGTTGGTGGGCATTTAGGTTGTTTCCACATTTTGGCCATCATAAATTGAGCTGCAATAAACAGTCTAGTGCAAGTGTCCTTATGATACAAGGATTTTTTTCCTTCTGGGTAGATGTCTAGTAATGGGATTGCAGGATCAAATTGGAGGTCTAGCTTGAGTTCTTTGAGAGTTCTCCATACTTCCTTCCAAAAAGGTCGTATCAGTTTGCAGTCCCACCAGCAGTGTAAAAGTGTTCCCTTCTCTCCACATCCACGCCAGCATCTGCAGTTTTGAGATTTTGTGATGTGGGCCATTCTCATTGGACTTAGATGGTATCTCAGGGTGGTTTTGATTTGCATTTCTTTAATAATTAGGGATGTTGAGCATTTTTTCATATGTTTGTTAGCCTTTCGTCTGTCTTCTTTAGAGAAGGTTCTATTCATGTCTCTTGCCCATTGATATATAGGATTGTTGGCTTTCTTCATGTGGATTAATTTGAGTTCTCTATAGATCCTGGATATCAAGCCTTTGTCTGATTGAAAATATGCAAATATCCTTTCCCATAGGGTAGGATGTCTATTTGCTTTGGTTGTTATCTCCTTAGCTGTACAGAAGCTTCTGAGTTTAATTAAGTCCCATTTGTTTATTTTTGTTGTTGTTGCAATTGCCATGGCAGTCTTCATGAAGTCTTTCCCCAGGCCGATACCTTTCCAGTGTTTTTCCTATGCTTTTTTTCAGGATTGTTATTGTGTCATGCCTTAAATTTAAGTCCTTTATCCAACTTGAATCAGTTTGTGTGAGTGGAGAAAGGTGAGGGTCCAGTTTCAGTCTTTTACATGTGGATATCCATTTTTCCCATCATTTATTGAATAGGGAGTCTTTCCCCCAAGGTATGTTCTTGATTGGTTTATTGAAGATTAGGTGGTTGTAAGTTGTTAGTTTCTTTTCCTGGGTTTCTATACGATTCCAAATGTCTATGTCTCTATTTTTGTGCCAGTACCATGCCGTCTTGACCACTATGGCTTTGTAGTACAGTCTAAAGTCTGGAATGGTGATACCCCCAGCTTTGTTTTTATTACTAAGAACTGCCTTAGCTA
>CAUYON010013554.1:0-15816 GCA_963573935.1 Arctocebus calabarensis
TATATAATTTGAAATATTTTAATCGAACTGGTAAACATAGTCTTCATGGCATTTTCTTCGTTATTGTGTTCAGACATTTATATTCTACATTTAGTAAGTTTCACCTGTGCCCTTCTAAGATGCACTGTAGGTGTGGCCCCACCAATTACCCTCTCTGCACCCACCCATCCCCCACCCCACACCACCCATTCCCCTTTCTCCATATTTTTGTGCTGTGATTGGGTTATAGCTTTCATATGAAAGTTATAAATTAGTTTCATAGTAGGGCTGAGTAGACTGGATACTTTTTCTTCCATTCTTGAGCTACTTTGCTAAGAAGAATATTTTCCATCTCCATTCATATAAACATGAAAGAGGTAAAGTCTCCATCTTTCTTTAAGGCTGCATAATATTCCATGGTGTACTTATACCAAAATTTATTAATCCATTCATGGGTCAATGGGCACTTGGGCTTTTTCCATGACTTAGCAATTATGAATTGGACTGCAATAAATATTCTGATCCTAATACCTTTGTTATAATGTGATTTTTGGTCTTCTGGATATATACCTAGTAGACGAATTATAGGATCGAATGGCAGTTCTATTTTTAGATGTCTAAGTATTCTCCAAACATCAGACTCAGTGGATTTAACTTGCTAGCAAATAGCCAACCCAAGATTCATACCCAGCACTTCTTTACTTAATGCTTCATCCCATAATGCTGCTCTGCCTCAAATCAGACAGCCAATCCCCTTTAAAAGATGATCTTTTCTAAAGTATTTTGCATTAGTGACCAACTGTGAGCAAGGGTCTGACTATGCAAACCCTTAGCAAGGAGACACAGTGGAAAAACAGTTGAGGAAATTCCAGATAAGGGAGACACAATAGCTAAAAGATACTTTAGTTTCATTTGAAGAATGTGTGAAAGGAGCAGTAATAATCACAATGGACAAGTGGATATCAATGCCCATTAGGAAGGATGGTATTCTGTTTGCCAACAAGAAGTGGCAGGGAGAGTCAATGCCTCATTTCTATTTACTCAATTTGTGTATGTTCTATGTATACAGCGTATACAGAGCAGCTTTCAATAAAGAATAATTTTTTTTCATTTCTGGTTAATTTCAGGATACAAAGAAATAGATTACAATGTTTGCATTTGTTATGTAGAGTCCCTCTTATAACTGTGTCCCATCCCCAAGGGGTGTGCCATATACCCTGACGTTGTGTCCCTTCAGTGGGAACAGACTTGTCCCCATCCTTCCTGCCCTCTGCCCCCTCCCTCATTTCTCCTTCCTCCAACTTGAATTGATTTGAGTTTTTCTTTTATGTGGATGTATATTAAATTGTCTACTGGTTTCTTCATATTGGTATTGAATACACTGGACACTTGCTTATCCATTCTTGTGATACTTTACTAAGAAGGTGTTTCAACTTCACCCAAGTTAATATAAAAGATGTAAAGTCTCCATCTTTTTAATACATTCCTGGGTTAGTAGTCATTTAGATTGTTTCCACATTTTGACAAGTGTAAATTGAGCCATGATAAACTATCAAGTGCAAATGTCTTTTTTTTTTTTTCCCTTTTGGCCAGGGCTGGGCTTGAACCCATCACCCCTGGTATATGGAGTCAGCACCCTACTCCTTGAGCCACAGGCACTGCCCTTGAGTGCAAATGTCTTTATGAGAAAATGATTGTTTTTCTTCTGGGTAGATGCTTAGTAGGGGTCAGGGACATCAGGGTCAACAGAGAATAATTTTAAAAGTCAGCTCTGCTCATCTCACTTCTGCTTCAAATCTTCTTTGGACGTCTGGCTAAGTGCAGGATGCCTTGTGATGGAGAGTAGGGGGCCCTCCTTAGTATGGCCTCCTCAGCCAGTCTCATCTCCCATGCTCACAAGTCAGTCTCCATGCTTTGGGCCAGTAGTTTCCAATCCCAGCAACCTGTTAGAATCAGAGACGGAGCTTTAAAAACATGCATATTTCTGGGCTTCGGCCCCAGGGATTCTGAATTAATTGGACTAGGATAGGGTCTTAAAATCACTCCAGGTAATTAGAATGCATAGCCAGGTTTCAGAATCACTGCTGTAACTAAAAGGAGATTCTAAGATCTGCTCCATGCTCCTGAGTCTGTATTGTGCACTAAGGTTCTTCCTTTTTCCTGAAATATCTCTTCTTGTTCCTCCCCTTTCACCTCCTCTGGCCAACTGCACCTTTTATATTCTTCCCATCTTGCCAAGCCTTCTCCAGTGCCTTGAAACTTTTCTTACTCCACCTTCTTCCCTTAGTTGAACATAATATGTCTCTCATTTAAACTCTTACCGAGGTTTCACACCCCTATTATAGAATCTGCTTCTCTTATCACCACTTCCTGTCTTCTTTCCCTATGAGCAGGAACTAGATTTTACTAATGTCATTATATACTAAAGACTCAATAAAAATTTAAAGACCTATATTTAAAGTTTTATAAAAAATCTTTGCACATACCTTAGGAGAAAAAAGTTGATCTCTTCCACTCATTTCTGGTAATGTTTGCATTGAGTTCAAGACTGGGTCAAGGTCTGTCCCGTAACAACGGATGTACTTATTTTAGGTCTACACACCTGCCACCTGAGATGACCTCAGTGCATCATTCCCAGGAGAGGTTCCATAGCTACACCAGATTCTCACAGTTACCCTTGTGTGATCCATGATTATATTCATAGCTCCTGTTCTACAATATGAAACTCCAATGTGACAGTGGCCTTGACTTAACCCTGCTTACTGGTCACTAACCTTCCATTTCTTTCCCTGCCATGCTGCAGTAGCTTTAGAACTCCTCACTTCCCTTTCATGAAGGTTGAATGCCTTCGTGAAAATATCATTATTCTAAAAACCAATCAAGCATAGCATCTATTAACATCACTCAGGTAATATTCTTCAACGAAAAATAAAAGTTGAGTAAAAGCACTTTTGTTATTGGCTCAAAAATGTGTGAATTCCCTGATTAATTAGGTGATCAATGTATAGTGGCCAGCTGCCATTGTCCTCCTTAGAGAAAACTGTTCACGTCTGTGTGTGTGTGTGCATGTTTTGTATAAGTATTTTACCAAAATGTAATTTTTGTTAGGCAAAGACTTTCCAAAGATCCGGTTGTCTGCAAAAGGAGTAAGGAGGCCACCTCTGAGTTTCTTATATTACATTATTTGCTGTTGAAATATTTGGGACTAAAACAACAATCAAAATATGACTTAGTAGCTGTTAGAAGTAATCTATTTCTGGGCACAAAATAGCCAGAAAAGCATCTGTCTTCTCAGTTGAACTGATTTGTAATTCTAGAATGTAAGAGGGAAAAACTGGAAGGACCTCCACTTAAATCTGTAATTTTGGTAATTCTGAATAATGTGACACGAGGCATTTTGATCGATGCTCTGTTCAGTAAAGGAGAGCTCCTTTCAAGGAATGAGAAATGCTTGGGAGAAGTTGCTGCGATTGGGGTTTGACCTGAATAAATTGAAATACTGTGTGGGAGACAATACCTAGTGAGCCTATAGAAATTAGCAGGCTAAAGATATGGGTTAGCTACATCAATATAGATATAGACTTCAAAACAAATGCCAAGTTTGAACATCAGACTCAATTGACATACTGATGTGCCTTCTTAAGAAAAAAATACTAACATTAAAATTCAGAATTTGTGAAATATAATAATTAAAGGGGATTATTCACATTTTTTATTGATTCTTTGGCTTGTAAAAGAACCTAACTCAATATTATATTCAGAGTACCCTTGTAGTATGTTAAAAATAATATTTGAGGCTGGGCGTAGCCGCTCATACCTATAATTGCCTGAGTTCAAGACCAACCTGAGCAAGAGTAAAACCCCTTCTCTACTAAAAATAGAAAAACTAGCTGGGCCTTGTGGCAGGCATCAATAGTCCCAGCTACTTGGGAGGGTGAGGCAAGGGGAAATGGTTAGGTCCAGGAGTTTGAGGTTGCTGTGAGCTATGATGCCACAGTACTCTACCCAGGAAGACAGAGTGAGACTCTGTCTTAAAAATAGTAATAATAATAGGCTTGGCACCTGTAGCTCAGTGGTTAGGGCACCAATCACATACACTGAGGCTGCTGGGCTTAAGCCCAGCCCAGACCTGCTAAACAACAACAACTGCAAATAAAAAAATACCTGGATATTGTTGCTGCCACTTGTAGTCCCAGCTACTCAGGAGGCTAAGGCAAGAGAATTGCTTAAGCCCAAAGAGTCTGAGGTTGCCGTGGGCTGTGACACCATGACATTCTACTGAGGGTGACATAGTGAGACTCTGTCTCAAAAAAAAAAAAAAGATAAAATAAATAATAATATTTTTCAATTAATTTCAAAGGTTCTCAAACTTCAGCATGGGTATGTTAAAACATAGATCGCTCAGCCTGTACCCTTGGAGTTTCTGATTCTGACAAATTGGGGTAGATCTCCAAAAATTGCATATCTAACAAATTTTCTGGTGAAGTTAATGCTGCTGATGAGAGCACCACAATTTGAGAGTTGCTGGTTTATTAAAATTCCACTTGAACATAGCTGTTATAGAAATAAATCTATGATGGAACAGGAAGTATACTTGCAAATTATTTTTAAAGTGGCTGTTGTGCCTTTCCCCAAATTTTATATTTTGAAGTCCTCACTCTTGGTAGCTCAGAATGTGACCGTTTTTAAAGATAGGGTCTTCAAAGAGGTAATAAAGTTAAGATGAAGTTAGTAGAGTGGACCCTAATCCAATATATACACTATGTCCGTGTCAGAAGAGGGAATTTGGACACAGGCAGGCACAGGGGGAAGACCATGTGAAGACACAGGGGACAGGTGGCCACTACAAGCCCAGGAATGAGGCCTCAGAAGACACCAACCCTGCTGACACCTTGACTTGATTTCTAACCTCCAGACTGTGAAGCAATAAATTTCTGATGTTTAAGCCACCCAGTCTTTGGTACTCTGTTATGATACTAGGAAACTAATACAGACTGTGGGTGTCAAGAGGAAGTAGCTATTTAGAAAGTTTATTCAACTGTTTTGCATTTGGTCAGAGTAGAAATCAAAACCAGTACTAAAGCAAAAGAAGCAAACAGAGAGAAATGCAGTTCTAGTCTCTTCTCTCTGTCCACTTTTGCCTGTGTGGATGTCTCTGGATGTCTGGGCTTGGAGGAGCTATCTGAGCTTATGTTTTAATAAGAGGACAGTCACGTTCACGTTCTCTTAGGTTGGTTCAAAGTATGCGAGAATGAGGGAGCTTCATAGATAGAAGGAGACCATCATAGGTTGAGAAGGAATATGTGGACTCGGGAGAATTTCTGCGTGGCTGGATATTCAATGTCTTTAAGGATGGGGTAGCAAACATATAGACGTTATACATGGCCAGAAAGGAGGTATGAGAAGTAGGAGCACAGACTATCTGCTTGGTCTGCTCGCCTTTTGTAGAACTTGGTGTTAAATAACTTGGGATGTAAACACCTTTCTCACTCCTCCTTTGGCCACATCTTCACCCATTTGTATCTTCTGCCTGGTGTCTAGATGCCTTTCAGTGGGTGACTTCCGGTTTCGATTATCCTGTAGTGGTCGTGGCCTCCTACGTGGTACATTTTAGTCATAAGTTCAGGTATGTATATTTGGTTTTGGAGCTATTTTTATCGTAGAAATTTTCTCCTAGGAGTAATGATGGAAATAATATTAGCAGTATAAATCCTATCTCACAGAGGAAGAAAATGAAGAAACCCAATAACATTTTCAGAAGGTGAAATACACAATCATTTCTTTTTACATTCTTTGATCAAAATGGCAGGCTCTGTGTCCTCTTGAGAAAATGTCTATATTTTCATTAGAAAATGATAAATTAATTGCAAATTCTTCCATAAACTGTTTTCTCACAACCTTTCTTAAATTTGTCTCCCTTTTTCTTAATAACTCTTTATAAGTTTTGGCACAGTGGACTTTGAAAAGGCAGGGCTTCAAATAAGTTTCCAGTTTTAGCTACTAAGCAGGGGAGAGTTTTGGAACTCTCTTATAACAGGCTAATTTCCAAAGAAAATAACATTTATTTGTCCTGAAGGGCTGTGATATTGAGGGATCCGAGGTAAAATTTGACTATTATGTGAAGATAATTTGAGAAATAGAAATAAAGGAATGCTCTGATTAGCACTTACTGATATGGACTTGGAACTCAAGAAAGTCTTGTTCATACATTTCTTGATTTTTTTTCCTCCCTTAGGTTTTTATAATCAGAGAACAGAAGGACAGGCTAACATATGATGGCTATTTAGCAGAAAAACTAAAAGATACCATATAAAAGGGACTTGTTGGCCTGTAAACAATTTGGTTTGCAAATGTCTAAACCTTTTTGTTAAAGAATCTAAAAACGACAAATATGACACATCCCTCCCAATAACCCCCTTAAAGTTCAGTGTAATAAGAAATGGTTCCTCGGCTTTACAGTTTTATACATTACTTGGCTGAGAACGTGTGACTTGCTCCCGTTTCTATCCAGGGTTCATCATATTGCTGGCACTCCATGAATGTTAACAACCAAGTGTGCAGATTTAGGTATCAAAGACTGCTGAGGGTGCGAAACCTACAGATCTAGGAAATACTGAGGAGTAGCCTAGCCAGGCTACTAGGATTTGTTTCCTTGAGCTGCCAAAGCTAGTAATAGAAGTGGAAACTATAGTTAATATAGACAGATGTCAAACAAAGCCAAGTAGACAGAACAGGAAACAAAAATATTAAATGAAACAGCAATGTGCTGACTGGGTTGGGACTTGGAGAATTGGGTTCTGAATCTCCTGAAGAAGTCTGCCCTATGAGAGACTTAAACAATTTTTTTTCCTTTTATTAAATCATATATACATAGATCATGAATACATTTATGCCTTTGTGGGATTCAACGTGTTGATTATTTGTACAAATTGAAGTGCGTACATCCAACTAACATAACTTTCACCTCATTCACTTAATCACTGTGTTAAGACATTTGTGTTCTATACCTGATAGATTTGACTTGTACCCTTGCAATATGCTCCATAGGTGTGGTCCCAACATTAACCCTCCCTCTTTCGAACCAACCCACTCCCTTCCCAGCCTCCTTCCCTTCCCTCTTTCATCCTGGCCTATAGTTGTGATTCATTTTTCATATGAAAGTATGAGTGATTATAAATTGGTTTCATAGTAGTACTGAGTACCTTGGATATTTTTTCTTCCATTCCTGGGATACTTTACTAAGAAGAATATTTTCCAGCTCCATCCATGTAAACATAAAAGACGTAAAGTCTCCATCTTTTTTAATGCTGCATAGTATTTCATGGTATACATATACCATAATTAATTAATCCGTCTGTGGGTCGATGGGAGCTTGGGCTTCTTTCATGACTTGGCAATTATGATTTGAGCTGCAATGAACAATCTGGTGCAAATATGTTTGTTGCCAAGTGATTTTTAGTCTTTTGTATATACACCTAGTAGAGGAATTGCAGGATCAAATGGCAGGTCTCTATTTAGATCCCTGAGTGTTCTCCAAACTTCTTTCCAAAAGGAAGTACTAGCTTGCAGTCCCACCAGCAGTGCAGAAGTGTTCCCGTTTCTCCACAACCACACCAACATCTGTAGTTTTGGGATTTTGTGGTGTGGGCCACTCTTGCTGGAGTTAGAGGATATCTCAGAGTGGTTTTGGTTGGCATTTCTCTGATGATTAAATATGATGAGCATTTTTTTTCATGTGTCTATAGACCATGCACCTGTCTTCTTCAGGGAATCATGTCTCTGGCCCACAAAGAAATAGGATCACTTATTCTTTTATTATTAATAAGTTTGAGTTCTCTGTGGATTCTGGTTATTAGACCTTTGCCAGAAATATAACCTGCAAAAATCCTCTCTCATTCTGAGGGCTGTCTACTTGCTTTACTTACTATGTTCTTGGCAGTGGTGAGGGGGAAGCTTTTTAGTTTGGTCAGATCCCAGTAATGTATTTTTTGATGTTGCTTCAATTCCCCAGGGGTTTATCCTCAAATTATTCTACCAGGCCAGTATTGTCAAGTGTTTCCCCTGCACTCTTTCCAAAACTTTTTATAGTTTCATGTCTTAAGTTTAATTCCTTTAACCAGGAATTAAAGGAGAGTCAATTTTTGTTTGAAGAGAAAGGTGTAGGTTCAGTTTCAGTCTTCTACAAGTCATTAGCACCATTTTTTATTTATTTTTTAGTTGTAGTTTGTCATTGTTGTTTGGCAGGCCCCGGGCTGGATTCGAACCCACCAGCTCTGGTGTATGTGGCTGGCGCCTTAGCAGATTGAGCTACAAGTGCCAAGCCAAGCGCCATTTTTTAAATAGGGAATCTTTCACCAAATTTATATTTTTGATAGGCTTATCAAAGATCAAATGATGATAAGTGTCTGGGTTCATCTCTTGATTTTCTTTTTTTTTAATTATTTATTTTTTATTTTTACATGTGTTAATTAGGTTTCCACTTTTTGCCTTCACAGAATTTAAAAGGTTTAAAATTTAATAACAATAAAAATGTTTAAGATAAGGACTAGAAACAAAAACCATGTAAAGAATGAATGAAGACAAATACATTCAGAAAAGAAAACAGATGATTACTGCACCAAAATATTAAGCAAAACTAATAATAATAATGCCAAGGAAGTAGTATTCACATTGTCAAATTATAGTATTTGCATTGTCTATTATAGAATGCTTTGACTCTGAGGCTCAGTATGAAGTCATTAGTTAACTTCTTGTGTTTTTCCCAAAGTCTCAAAAAATAGACAACTAATATTACATAAATAAAAGTAAAAGAGAGTTTCAAAAAACACACCATGCTAAATCTTATAGATAATAGAAAAAGAAGAAATATTTCAAAATCATTCTACTTGATCTGGATACACCTGATATTGAAATTGGAGAAAATATATTGTTATAAAGGGAAATTACAAACATATTTCACTTATAAATGAGGATGCAATATCCTAAACAACATATCGACAAATTGAATTAAAAATTAATGTTTAGGCTCAACGCCTGTGGCTCAACAGGCAGGGGTACCAGCCACATACGCCTGAGCTGGCGGGTTCGAGTCCAGCCCGGGCCCGCCAAACAATGACGGCTGCAACCAAGAAATGGCCAGGTGTTGTGGCGGGCGCCTGTGGTCCCAGCTACTTGGGAGGCAGAGGCAGGAGACTTGCTCGAGCCGAGGATTTGGAGGTTGCTGTGAGCTGTGATGCCACAGCACTCTTTCTAGGGTGACAGCTTGAGGCTCTGTCTCAAAAAAAAAAAAAAAATTAATGTTTAAGTAATATACTTTGGTCGAAATTGAATCCAATTTATGTGAGAATTAGTCACTATTTTCTTTCCTTTATTTTTTGTTTTCTTTCCCTCCCACCCTCCCTCTTTCTCTGTCTGCTCTCTTCTTCCCCCGTGTCCCACTGTGTCATTAATTGTCAGTTATTGTCCTCAAATCAAAGTCGAATACATAGGATTCATGCTTCTCCATTCCTGTGATGTTTCACTAAGAGTAATGTGTTCCACCTCCATCCAAGTTAGTACAAATGCTGCAAAGTCTCCATTGTTTTTGATGGCTGAGTAGTATTTCATGGTATACATACACCATACCTTATCAATTCATTCTTGGGTTGAAGGACATTTAGGCTGTTTCCACATTTTAGCAATTGTAAATTGGGCTGCAATAAACAGCAGAGTACAAGTATCTTTATAGTAAAAGAAATTTTTTTCAAAATCGTTTCATACGCTTCTTGGCCTTTTGGCTAAGATCAAGTGCATTCCATATGCTATTTGTTATCCCATAGCCACTTTGGTGAACTGTCTATTCACGTTTGCCTTTTAAAAATTTGGGCTGGCCAGGCACGGTGGCTCATGCCTGTAATCCTAGAACTCTGGGAGGCAGAGGCAGGTGGATTGCCTGAGTTCAGGAGTGCCAGCCCAGCCTGAGCAAGAGTGAGACCCCATCTATACTAAAAATAGAAAAACTAGCATTGTGTTGTGGCAGGTACCTGTAGTCGGTCTCAGCTACTCCAGAGGTTGAGGCAAGGGGATCACTTGAGCCCAAGAGTTGAGGTTACTGTGAGCTATGGCACCACTGCATTCTATGCAGGGCAATAGAATGAGACTGTCTCAAAATAAATAAATAGATAAATAAATAAATAAATGTGGTTGACTCTTTTGAATTATAAACGCCCTTTATTTTAAATTCAAGTCCCTTGCTAGGTGCATGTTTTGCAAACATTTCTCCTAGCCTGTGTCTTGCCTTTTCATTTTCCTAACAGTATTTGTAACAGAACAAAAAGAACTTTAATTAAAGTCCAATTTTTTCCTTTTTTTTTTGAGATAGAGCCTCAAGCTGTTGTCCTGGGTAGAGTGCTGTGGCATCACAGCTCATAGCAACCTCCAACTCCTGGGCTTAAGCAATTCTCCTGCCTCTACCTCCCAAGCAGCTGGGACTACAGGCTCCTACCACAATGCCTGGCTAATTTTCTTTGGTTGCAGCTGTCATTATTGTTTGGTGGGCCTGGGCTGGATTCCAACCCGCCAGCTCAGGTGTATGTAGCTGGCGCCTTAGCTGCTTGAGGCACAATGCTGAGCCTTTTTTGCCTTTTTTTAAGGGACAGAGTCTTGCCCTGTTGTCTAGGCTGAAGTGTAGTGGCGTGATCATAGCTCAATGTAACCTTGAACTGCTGAGCTTAAGTGATCCTCCCACCTCGGTCTCCGGAGTATCTTTTTAATGAACTTGACTCATTATTTTTATTTTTTTTATTTTTGGTAGAGAAGAAGTCTCACTATGTTTGCCCAGGCTGGTCTCCAACTCCTGGCCTCACGTGATCATCCCACCTCAGCCTTGGAAAGTGCAAGGATTGCAGGCATAAGCCACCACACCTGGCCTCCAATTTATTGATTTTTAAATTTTGTATTTCATGCTTCTTGTGTCATGTTTAAAAACATCTTTGCCAGAGGTGCCTGTGGCTCAGTGGGTAGGGCACTGGCCCCATATACGGAGGGTGGCGGGTTCACACTAGGCCCCGGCCAAACTGCAACAAAAATAGCCGGGCTTTGCGGCGGGTGCCTCAGTCCCAGCTACTCAGGAGGCTAAGGCAAGAGAATCGCCTAAGAGCAGGAGTTGGAGGTTTCTGTGAGCTGTGATGCCACAACACTCTACTCAGGGCAACAGCTCGAGGCTCTGTCTCCAAAAAAAAAAAAAAAAGCTTGGTGCCTGTAGCTCAGCTCAAGCAGCTAAGGCGCCAGCCACATGCAACAGACCTCGTGGGTTTGAATCCAGCATGGGTCCACCAAACAACAATGACGGCTGCAACCAAAAAATAGCGGGCGTTGTGGTGGGTGCCTGTAGTCCCAGCTACTTGGGTGGCAGAGACAAGAGACTCACTTGAGCCCAGGAATTGGAGGTTGCTGTGAGCTGTGATGCCACAGCACTCTACCCAGGGTGACAGCTTGAGGCTCTGTCTCAAAAACAACAACAAAAAAAAAAAAGAAAGAAAGAAAAGAGAAAGAAAAAGAATAGCCCTATGAGAGTGGGCACAAAGTGTGTGTATCCCTCTGCCTCATGTTACTGCCCATCAGATTGCATTCGTCATAAAGGAGAAACTGAAGAACGTGGTGGACAGGTTGACTCATCCTGTAGCTGTGAGCCGGCTTCTGCTGTAGACCATTTTTCTGTTGTACAACTGGTTCATGAGTAGAGTCCTATAGTGCCAGGGATGTGGGTTATGAATGGCGCAGTAATGTGGGCTTCCCTTTATACAGCTGGTGGCAATCACACTGAAAGACCTTCTGCTCTGGACTGGCTGGGATTTGTCCACACTGGGACTGCTGTGCATTCTAGGTTTGGGTTTGCCTTCTCTACCTGCAGTGCTTTGCTGAGGCCTTGCAGAGCATTTGATCTACCAACCAGGCACCCACTAGAGAAAATTAGATGTGACTATGACCACATTACCACAGGCTCTACTAGTTCTACCACATATTGTACCATCCAAAAGCTGTTGACCTGACAGAATGCTGGAATAATCTCCTAAAGGTGCAGCTAGAATGCCTGGGCCCAAGAACTAAGGTATGGAGGCATGAAGTTTTCCCAATGGCCAACTTTGAAAATTTGTGCTTCCTGCCCCCCTCAACTTTGTAGATGGATGAGACTCTGATGGATGAGAGATCCTGGGTTTTATGGTTACCATTTAGTCATTTTGGGTTCCTCATGCCAGTAAACCAGAAGCTAAAGATAAAAGTTACTCTATTGGCAGAAGTAACTGAACGTGATTATCATGAGGAGGAAGGGTTCTGCTATGTAAGACAATGGCAGAAGTATGTCTGGAAGTCAGGAGTGTCACTGACATGCCTCTTGGTATTTCCATGCCCAATGATAAATATTTATGGGCAATTGCTGCAACCACAGCCTGACAAGGTAAGGCTGGGTTAACCCACTGGGCTAGCAACCATGTTCATTGATTGGAAAATTCAATCTTGTTAAGATAATTGGGAGATATTGATTCTCCCCAGTGTTTATTTTTACTTAGAGATGAGGTCTCACTCTGTTGCCTAAGCTACAGAGCAGTGGCACAATCATAGATCACTGCAGCCTTGAACTCATGCACTCAAGTGATCCTGTATCCTCAGCCTATTGAGTAGCTGGAAATACGGGCATGTGCCTCATGCCTTGCTAACTTCATCTTCATGTTATCAGAGACACAGTTTCACCATGTTGCCCTGGCTCAATCTCTTGACCTCAAGCAACCCTTCCACCTCAGCCTCCTAAGTGGGTGGGTTTATAGGCACAAGCCATTGTAGCTAGATTATTGTAAAATTTATCTATAGATTCAGTGCAATCCCAATCAAAATAACAGTGTAGGCTTTTCTTGTAGAAATTGACAAGCTAATTCTAAAATTTATATGGAAACACAAAGGACATATGTAAGAGCCAAAACATTTTTTGAAAAGAACAAAATTAAAGGAATTATATTACTTAATTTCAAGATGTATTTACAAGCAGAATATTGAACTTTGTTTAATTAGGTTTTAGTGACAGAAAAAGAAAAAAAAAGCTGCAGTAACGAAGAAAGTGGGATTTCAGTGTAAAAATGAACATGTAGGCCAATGGAGCAAATTAAAGAGACCTACGCATACACAGTAAATTGACTTTCTTTTTCTCCCCTTCTTTCTCTGAGTATTTTTATCATGGACATATACATCTTTAAAAAGTAATGAAGGAACTCATTATTACAAAAACTCCCCTTGTTTGCATTTCTAGCAGTGTTTCCCAGCCAACTCTGGAGATGAAATTCTTTCCTCCCCTTGTCCCTCCTTCCCCATTTCTCTCAAGTGGTATTCAACAAGGGTACTGAGGCAATTCAAGGGGGAAAGTTTAATCTTTTTAAGAAATGGTGCTGGAATAATAGGGGGGAAATGAACCTTTATGGTTACCTCATACCCCGTATGATACGTTGTTTCTTGTTTATGCTAATATTTGCTCATGCAGGTTTACCTTCATGGGTTCGATGGTTGGTTGTGAGGTTAAATAACAGTCCTATAGGCTCAACTTTGGAAAGCTTTCCTCCGTGGAGGGTTTGTTTTTGCTTCTTTTATCTTCTCCCATTACTACTGGTAGGGGCAGGGAGGCTATTAATTTGGGGCCAGGCATGGTGGCTCACACCTGTAATACTATGGGAGGCTGGGAAGGGAGGATCCCTTGAGCTCAGGAGTTTGCGATCAGCCTGAGCGAAAGCTAGGCCCCTGTCTATACTAAAAGTGAAAAAAAAAAAAAATCAGCCAGGCATTTTGGCAGGTGCCTGTGGTCCCAGCTACTTGGGAGGCTGAGGCAGGAGGATGATTTCAGCCCAGGAGTCTGAGGTTGTTGTGAACTAGGCCATGGCACTATAACCTGGGCAAAAGAGTGAGACTCTGTCTCAAAACAAACAAACAAAGATTCTCTAAAAAGAAAAGAACTGGGAGGCACCTGTGGCTCAGCGAGTAGAGCGCCGGCCCCAAATACAGAGGATGTCGGGTTTGAACCTGGCCTGGGCCAAACTGCAACAAAAAAATAGGCAGGCATTATGGCGGGTGCCTATAGTCCCAGCTACTTGGGAGACTGAGGCAAGAGAATCTCTTAAGCCCAAGAATGGAGGTCGCTATGAGCTGTGATGCCACAGTACTCTACCGAGGGCAACATGGTGAGACTCTCTCAAAAAAACAAAAAAAAAAAGAAAAGAAAGAAAAAAAAAAGGAAGAAAAGAACTAATTTGGCTACTCTTGTGAGTCTAGCTTTAAATAGGAGTCTCAAAGTGAGCATTTTATCCTTATTCTCATTCTGAGAATTTAAAAACATTGATCTGAGGTTATCTACATTTTATAAATATTTAAAATAAATTTTAAAACTTCAAGGTTATTGTCATTGTTGATAAACTTACTGTTTTCACAAATGATCCACTTTAATTAATACAGAGTTTATGCTAACAAAACTATGTAAATATTGTCAATAAAACAAACTGTATAGCGCTTTTTTTGTTACTCAAAGTTGGGCTCAAGCAAGCTCTTTTTTTTTTATTAATTGACAATTTTCTTTCTTTCTTTCTCTCTCTCTCTTTCTTTTTTTTTTTTTTGAGACAAAGCCTCAAGCTGTCACCCTGGGTAGAGTGCTGTGGCATCACAGCTCACAGCAACCTCTAACTCCTGGGCTCAAGCGATTCTCCTGCCTCCACCTCCCAAGTAGCTGGGACTATAGGCGCCTGTCACAACACCCGGCTATTTTTTGCTTGCAGCCATCGTTGTTGTTTGGCGGCCCGGGCTGGATTCAAACCCACCAGCTCAGATGTATGTGGCTGGTGCCTTAGCAGCTTGAGCCACAGGTGCCAAGCCTGTGTTCTTTTCTTTTCTGTTTTTTTTTTTTTTTTTTTTGAGACAGAGCCTCAAGCGTTCGCCCTGGGTAGAGTGTCGTGGCATCACAGCTCACAGCAACCTCCAATTCCTGGGTTCAAGCGAGTCTCCTGCCTCTGCCTCCCAAGTAGCTGGGACTACAGGCACCCGCCACAATGCCCGGCTATTTTTTGGTTGCAGCCATCATTGTTGTTTGGCGGGCCCGGGCTGGATTCGAACCTGCCAGCTCAGGTGTACGTGGCTGGTGCCTTAGTCCGTTGAGCCACAGGCGCAGAGCCGAGCCTGTTGTTCTTTATTAGAACAACCACCAGCTAATTGCCGTGGCTCACATCATAATCCTAGCACTGAGGGAGGCTGAGACGGGCGAATCTCCTGAGTTCAGGAGTTCCAGACCAGCCTGAGCAAGAGCAACACCCTGTATCTAAAAAAAAAACTTGCCAGGTTTTGTGGCGGGGGCCTATAGTCCCAGCTAATCAGTAGGCTGAGTCAAGAGCTTGCTTAAGGCTCGGCATCTGTGGCTCAAGCAGCTAAGGTGCCAGCCACATACACCTGAGCTGACGAGTTTGAATCCAGCCTGGGCCTGCCAAACAAAGATGGCTGTAACAAAAAGCTCTGTCTCAAAAAAAAAAGAACAACAAAACTAATCCTTAAACTTTCCTGTTTGGGTAAGGGACTTAGAACCAAGTGGTTTGGGCGGCTCCTGTGGCTCAGCGAGTAGGGCGCCGGCTCCATATACCGAAGGTGGCGGGTTCAAGCCCGGCCTCGGCCGAACTGCAAAAACAAAAAAAATAGCCAGGCGCTGTGGCGGGCGCCTGTAGTCCCAGCTAGTCGGGAGGCTGAGGCAAGAGAATCGCTTAAGCCCAAGAGCTGGAGGTTGCTGTGAGCAGTGTGACGCCACGGCACTCTACCCAGGGCGATAAAGTGAGACTCTGTCTC
>CAUYON010013555.1:0-14051 GCA_963573935.1 Arctocebus calabarensis
TCCCAGCTACTTGGGAGGCTGAGGCAAGAGAATCGCTTGAGCCCAAGAGCTGGAGGTTGCTGTGAGCTGTGACTCCACAGCACTCCACCGAGTGCGATAGAGTGAGACTCTGTCTCCACAAAAAAAAAAAAAAAAAAAGAGGGATTTTAGCTTTATTGGTAATCACTGTTGTATAATGAGAATGTATTCATTTATTATTTCTAAAATTAGAGATTTTAAAAAAGGAAAAGAATTAATAGGATAGAGACGTCTATGTTTATTGCTTTTTTTGTTGTTGTTGAGGCAGAGTCTCACTTGGTAGTCCTCGGTAGAGTGCTGTGGCGTCACAGCTTACAGCAACCTCTAGCTCTTGAGCTTAGGTGATTCTTTTGCCTCAGTCTCTCAAGTAGCTGGAACCACAGGTGCCCACCACAAGGTCTGGCTATTTTTTTGTTGCAGTTTGGCCGGAGCTGGGTCTGAACCCTCCACTCTCACACTCTCTGTATATGGGGCTGGCACCCTACTCACTGAGCCACAGGCGCTGCCTGGGTTTGTTGCTTTTAATGACTTCACTTTCCCTTTGCTTTTCTCGAAGGATTCAGAAAGACTAATGGAGCAACAAGGAGCTTTACTGAAACGGCTAGCAGAGGCAGACACAGAGAAAGCGGTAACCACAGCATCCTTGTGTGTCTGGGGGTACTGGCCATGTGGGTGGGAGGGCTAGAGCATTACTCTGAGTCTTAGTTACATAATCTGTAAAATGGATGATGTCCCTGTCTTGTTTATCTAGTTGATCACTTGATAACTCCAGCTACAAAGCTGGACATCATCATGAGGAATGGTAATGTGGATTTATAATGATCAGGTCTTATTAAATCTGCATTTCCTTGTTTGTATTATGGATTCAAAGCCATCAAAAGACACATTCCTTTTGGCTTAACAATTCTACTTCTGAGATCCTTCCAAAGCAAAATGTTCCAAACTCTGTTACATGGAACCCTAACTTCCTCATGGTATTAAGGGGTATAAGAACAAAAAGAGGAAGGGACACTGTCCCACGGCCAAATAAATTTGGGAAACTGTTGGCCACTCTGAGCAAAAAGTTTAACTTCAAGAATTTCTGGAACCCTTTTTTGGGGGGGGTAGTCTGAAATATTCATTTGAAAAATTGAAAACACAGATGCAATGTATTATACAAAGGAAGGTCTTACTAGCATAATAAAATTATCATTGGAAAGAAACCAAACCCAATGGTTTCTTGTCCTGGAGTGGTAGGCACTCAGCGAAAAATGTTTCTGGAGCCGTTTATGTTTTTTTGTTGTTGTTGTTTTTTTTTTTTTTGAGACAGAGACTCAAGCTGTCACCCTGGGTAGTGTGCCATGGCATCACAGCTCACTGCAACCTCCAATTCCTGGGCTTAAGCAATTCTCTTGCCTCAGCCTCCCAAGTAGCTGGGACTACAATGTCCAGCTATTTTTTTGGTTGTAGTGGTCATTGTTGTTTGGCAGGCCCGGGCTGGATTTGAACCTGCCAGCTCCAGTGTATTTGGCTGGCACCTTAGCCACTTGAGGCACCCAAGCCTTATGTGTTTTTTTTTTTGAGACAGAGTCTCACTCTGTTGCCTTAGGGTAGACTGCTGTGGTATCATCGTAGCTCACAGAAACCTCAAACTCTTGGGCTCAAGAGATCTTCTTGCCTCAGTCTCCCAGGTATCTGGGTGGAGCCTTTTATATATTAATTCCCTTATAAGAGAGGGAAGGAAGGGGACCCAGTTTCCTAAAATGGTGCGTGGCTGAACATCACTGGGGAAAGTGCCCACCTGAGGAAAAAGCAGAGATTTGGCAATAATGACCTTGTTAAATTATGATACATCAGTAAATCGAAAAGTTAAGCAGTTATTTTAAGATATACAAAATTTAATCACAGTGTGGTAAACATGAGATTATAGGTTGTGGGATAAAACATGCATATGACTTTTAAAATTTTTTTTATAGAGACAGAGTCTCACTTTATTGCCCTCGGTAGAGTGCCGTGGCATCACACAGCTCACAGCAACCTCCAACTCCTGGCCATGAGCGATTCTCTTTTATGACTTTTAATGTGGATTACCCATGGTCATCTCTGTGTGGGGTGTGGGGTTGTGGAACTTTTTACAGTTTTTCTGTATGGTTTTCAATGTTGATTACAATTAACACTGCTTTTTTTTTTTTTTTTTTTTGAGGCAGAGCCTCAAACTGTCACCCTGGATAGAGTGCCATGGCATCACAGCTCACAACAACCTCCAATTCCTGAGCTCAAGCGAGTCTCTTGCCTCTGCCTCCCAAGTAGCTGGGACTACAGCCGCCCGCCACAATGCCCGGCCATTTTTTGGTTGAAGCTGTCATTGTTATTTGGCGAGCCCGGGCTGGATTTGAACCTGCCAGCTCAGGTGTACGTGGCTGGTGCCTTAGCCCGGTGAGCCACAGACGCCGAGCCTTGTTTATTTATTTATTTTTTTTAATTGCAAGATAAGGCTGGGCACAGTGGCCTCATGCCTGTAATCCTGGCACTTGGGAGGCCGAGGTGGGTGGATTGCCTGAGTTCACAGGTTTGAGACCAACTTGGGCAAAAGCAGCACCCCATCTCAAAAAAATAGCTGGGCATTGTAGCAGGCACTTGTAGTCCCAGCTATTTGGGAGGCTGAAGCAAGAGAATGGCTTAAGCCTAAGAGTTTGAGGTTGCTGTGAGCATTGACGCCATGGCAGTCTATTGTGGGCAACAAAGTGAGACTATGTCTCCAAAAAAAAAAAAAAAACTGCAAGATAAATATGACTTCATTTTTATTTTTTTTGGTAGAGTGCCCTTGGTAGAGTGCCGTGGCATCACACAGCTCATAGCAACCTCCAACTTTTGGGCTTAGGCGATTCTCTTGCCTCAGCCTCCTGAATAGCTGGGACTGCAGGCGCCTGCTACAACGCCTGGCTATTTTTCTGTTTTGTAGTTCGGCCAAGGCTGGGTTTGAACCTGCCACCTTCGGTATATGGGGCCAGCGCCCTACTTGATGAGCCACAGGCACCGCCCACAACTTCATTTTTTTAAAAAACAATGTTAATACACGTGCTATGTGCTTTCCACCAGGATCTGTCTGACATGGGTCAGTGCACATAGGGCCAGGGGCCCCAGGGACCAGATAACCACAAATGTCTCTCCTCCCTGGGCTAGGTCTCTTTGCCCTTCCCAGGGGGTGCATGACAGTGTATGTTCTCTCCCAGCGCCTGCTGTTGCTGCTGCAAGACAAGGACAAGGAGGTAGAAGAGCTCCTCCAGGAAATACAATGTGAGAAGGTACTGTCTCCAGAAGCTGTACCTTTTAGTGAGTCAGTAAAACATAGTGGGTAAGCAGAGAACTGGGGTCAAATCTTGATGCTGTCACTTTCTCTGTCTCTCCAAAGGCTCAAGCAAAGACGGCATCTGAGCTTTCCAAGTCCATGGAGTCCATGCGTGGACATTTGCAGGCACAGCTTCGATGCAAAGAGGCTGAGAACAGTCGACTTTGCATGCAGATTAAGGTACCTGCTGCCCCCACAAGTGGGGAAGGAGGAGGCGAGGGCATGACATTCCTAAGTTGGTGACTGGGCACAGGGTAACATGCTCGGATTGTGTGTCCTAAAGATTTCTGGACAGCTGCTGCCAAAATACTCAAGTTTCATAGTGACACTGGGACAGTAGCAAGAGCAGTGGACAGAAACCATAGAGGTGCCAACAGAGATGGGGTTGGGTGCCCTCAGTTCACCTGACTACCTAAGGGAAAGTGGTCATCTTACATGTTCTTTGCATCTGTGAGGTCACAGGTTTGTAGAGGGACTAAGGAAATATCTCTGACCAGAAGGCTGGGTGTTCAGGGAAGATTCCAGAGAATTTCTGTACTCACATCAAGATCCAGGGCTGAGAGATCAGGGAGGCACCGTGGGGAGCTGGGAGGGACATGTCCCTAGTCCCAGTTAGGGGAGCCCTGAGCTCTCACGCAATTAATGACCTGTTTTCTGTCTCCCGCTTTCCATCTTTGTTCTTGTGCCCTTTCCCCACTCTGTCCCCTTTACCTTCTGCCTCTCCCTCACTCCTCATTCTTCTTTTCCTCGCTCCTTTCCCCCTCCCAGAACTTGGAGCGCAGTGGGAACCAGCACAAGGCAGAAGTAGAGGCCATCATGGAGCAGCTAAAGGAGTTGAAGCAAAAGGGAGATCGAGACAAGGAAAACTTGAAGAAGGCCATCCGAGCCCAGAAGGAGCGCGCCGAGAAAAGCGAGGAGTACGCTGAGCAGCTGCACGTGCAACTTGCTGACAAGGTAGCCGGCCCAGGGGTGAGGGTGGGGGGGGGCATCGTGGGTAGTGGATGGGTAGGTGTTTGGAGGATGGTGGCTGTGGGAAGGGCAATTGGCCTGGCAGGATGGATGGCTAGGTGGAGAGAGAAGGAGTTCAGGTTCAGGTGAGTGGGAGGGGCGTGGATGAGTAGCTGCCTGGAGATGACTGGAGGGTTTGTAGGACAGTTAACCACATCAGTGTTAACTAAGGTGGCTAAGAAAGGGCTTACCCAACAGCACTCCAGCAGCAATGACTGGGCTCCCATTGTCCCTCCTGATGCTCAGTGGGCAGGTAAAGTGCAGAGAGGGGTTTAGATAATCAGGGTAAGACTATCTAGGATGAGCCCATCCCCCAGCTCCTGCATCCTTGGTGCTGACACTAGGTTCATAGGCCCTATTGTCCCGTGTTCCCAGGATCTTTATGTCGCTGAAGCTTTATCCACTCTGGAGTCATGGAGGAGCCGCTACAACCAAGTTGTAAAAGACAAGGGAGACCTTGAGCTGGAAATTATTGTCCTGAACGAGTATGTCTTGAAGAGGGAGAGGGAGTGTGGGGCTATTGAGGGACTTGGGTGTACAGGTAGAGGGAGCCGGTGACTCAGGGCAAGTGACATGGCTCACCAGGCTACAGTTCGGTCTTTCTGGGCCAAGTGCTACATGGGGCTGAGGTGTGAGCGGCTGTGAGCCAGCCTTTCTGGTTGGACCTAGGGTACAAGCTCTAGCCCTGGTTTTGGAGTCCTAGTCTACTGGCTGGCAGGCACTAGGGACAGGCCTAGCCTCTCTGGTCATAGAGGCCTGGGTCTGACTTCAGTATGTGGACCTAAGCCTGGCCCCAGTTTACCCAGCATGGGAAATGGGCATACTGGTATCCTCATTCCTGTTCTTGGGGGATGGGGCAGCTGGTGACCCCTGTGCCTTCTCTCTTCCTGCCCAGGGGCAGCAGTTGTTTTGCCAGTGTCTACCAGCCAGTAAGTCAGTGGTATGGCATGTAACTAGGGGGAAAAGGGTCCTCAGGATGAAAGTGAATTAACTCGTACCTTTCTAGCCACTGGGGAACTATCAGTAGTGAGCATTTGATCCTTCTCATTTGTTCCTTCATTCATTCAAAAAACTGTGTATTGAAGGCCAAGTGTGGTGACAGCCCACACTTGTAATCCTAGTACTCCGGGAGACTGAGGTGGGAAGACTGCTTGAGGCCAGGAGTTAGAAACTAGCCAGAATAAGAGTGAGACCCTGACTCTACCAAAAAAATAGATAAATTAGCTGTGTGTGGTGATGCACACCTGCAGTCGCAGGTCCTCAGGAGGTTGAGACAGAAGGATCACTTGAGCCCAGGAGTTTGAAGTTGCAGTGGGTTGTGATGATGCCATTGCCCTCTAGTCTGGGCAGCAGAATGAGATCCTATCTCTCTCCCCCAAATAAAACAAAGCACCACGCGCCTAGCACCTATACTGCTGAGGCCATGTGATGGCCTTTATTGTCACAGCACTAAGAATACAAATGTGTCCTCTGCCCCGTGGCCTGGTAGAAGAGATGGACCTGCAAGAGACATCTTTAGGCCAAGAACATGTCACAAGGGGAGTAACTTAGTCCAACTTAGTCCCCTAGGTCAGGAGAGTCTTCTCAGAGGAAGTATCTTTTATTGTATTCAACTCAGCTTAACAAACTTGTTCTGAGAACCTTGCTGTGTACTGGGCCCCACAGCAGGTGCTGTCCTTAGGAGTTCTCTGTCTAGTAGGAGAAAACAGATAATAAACGTAGAAGGATACATACAGGGTGCAGATAAGAAAGGTTAGAGACAAGACATCCTAAAGAGGGGAAGTCTGAATTGGGTTTTTAAGGGTGAGTTTGCCAATTAAAACAACATTACGGGGCAGTGCCTGTGGCTGAAAGGAGTAAGGTGCCGGCCCCATATGCCAGAGGTAGTGGGTTCAAACCCAGCCCTGGCCAAAAAACACACGCACATACACAAAAACATGATGTTTTTGCTTGGGCCTACTCAATGGTCAATAAGTTGCCAAGTAGTGAATTATAACCACTCACTACTGAGAGCTCACACTGTGCAATAGTTTTATGATGGGTTTGTGATGGGTCAGATAGACGAGTGAGCATCTTTGAACCAGACGAGTGAGCATCTTTGAACCCAGGGCTCCTTTGAGACCATAGTCTCTGTTCTTTAATTGATAATAGTCATGCTGAGTGACTACGGGGACTGAAGGGGCAAGGGAAGGGTGGGTAGCCAGCTCCCGAGTTTCCTTTTTTTCTCCACTTGTGCTATCTTCCTGCACACACTCACTACAGGTTCTGCCTGTGCTAGGCAGAAGTCCGTGTGGGCACAAGACAGACATGCTTGGCACCGGCCCTCTTCTAGGGGTGGCAAAAGAAAGCCAACTGTGTTCAGTGCCCTGCTGGAGAGGAATGCCCTAGTGATGACCCTGACCACCTGCCTGGGTGGTCCAGGAATCCAATGGACTAGGGCTGGGCGTGGTGGCTCATCCTGTAATCCTAGCACTGTGGGAGGCTGAGGCAGGTGGATTGCCTGAGCTCACAGGTTCAAGACTAGCCTGAGCCAGAGGGAGACCTCGTCTCTAAAAATAGCCAGACATTGTGGCTGGCACCTGTAATCCCAGCTATTTGGGAGGCTGAGACAAAAGAATTGCACAGGAGTTTGAGGTTGCTTTGAGTTATGACGTAACAGCACTCTACAGAGGGCAACATACTGAAACTCTGTCTCAAAAAAAAAAAAAAAAAAAGACACAATGGGCTGAGATGATCCTGGGAGGTGCTGTGGGGAATTGGGAAAGGATTATGTCCCTGGTCCTTGTTTTTTTTTTTGAGACAGAGCCTCAAGCTGTCACCCTGGATAGAGTGCCGTGGCATCACAGCTCACAGCAACCTCCAATTCCTAGGTTCAAGCAAGTCTCTTGCCTTCACCTCCAGACTACAGGCACCCGCCACAATGCCCGGCCATTTTTTGGTTGCAGCCATCATTGTTGTTTGGTGGACCTAGGCTGGATTCGAACCCGCCAGCTCAGGTGTATGTGGCTGGTGCCCTAGCCTGTTGAGCCACAGACGCTGAGCCTGGGTAGGACATTTGGTCCTACCCCATAGATCCTTAGAATCTGTGGAATTAATTCTCTTTGTTGGCTTTTGCTTTGTAACCTTTTAGCCGGGTGACAGATCTTGTAAACCAACAACATACCTTGGAGGAGAAAATGCGAGAAGACCGGGACAGCCTGGTGGAGAGACTACACCGTCAGACTGCCGAGTACTCCGCATTCAAGCTGGAGAATGAGAGGCTAAAGGTCTGTAGGGAGAGCTGGGGACCAGGCAGGTGGATGGTACCCAGCAGGCCAGTGGCAGGGCATACCTATTTGGCACAAAGATGTGCAAAACAGTCTTTGCATGATTAAGAGGGAATGCTCCTGAGTCAGAAAGGCCTAGTTTAAGTCTTGACTCTGCCTCTTACTTGCAAGACATTTCGTTTCATCTTCTGTTGCTATAGTTTCCTTAACAAGAAGAAACGTCCTAGGAGAATGTGGTAATGCATGTGAACTGCTGGAAATGGCACACTCAGCCTGTGCACATGACATAGAACTCTAGGGGCACTGCCGGGCCTCTTCTTGTGCCTTAATTTTCACTTAAACATTCTGACTTCCCAATGAAGTGATGATTATCTCCGTTTAAGATAAAAATATGGAGTCAAGGGCAGGGGTGAATACCAGTAATCCTAAACCTAGCTACTCCTCAGGAGGCTGAAGTGGGAGGATTGCTTCAGGCTAGGAGTTTGTGACCACCCTGGGTGATAGAGTGAAAATTCCATCTCAAAAAAAAAAAAAGGAAACTGAGGCTTAGAGAGAGGTCAAGTTTCTTGCCAAGATTTTGCCCTAGGAAGTGTTGGAATTGGGATTTGAGCTTGGGTCTAATGCTGGAGGCCTAGCTCTTAAATTCTCACTCTGCCTACTTCTAGCATATCAGGAGTAAAAGGCACCTGAACAGGTTGACATTTCAGGGGGGTTAGATCTTGACTTCTTACAGATCTGGGTGATAACATCTAGTTTTTTTGTTTGTTTTTTTATTGATTTTACTTTTTACTGTTAAGTAAGATCTTAAGAAGAATAACATACAGAAAAGTACAAAGATTATAGAATTTTTATAAAGTTAACACACTTCATCTATCAGTCACTCTGATTGAACCTTACCAGCCCCCTAGTGTGATGTCTCTTGGTTACTGTCACCCCTGTAGAGGTAATTGCCACCTGACTTTCATCACCACAGATTTGTTTGCCTGTTCTTGAACTTTACAGACAGATTTGTATAGTTTATATCCCCTACATATACTTTATATAGTTTGTGGTTACAATAGTAGATATAGTGTACTTCATATAGTATAGTTTATGGTTATATTGTAATATAGTTTATGTGTTAATCATATTTATAGTTATTTAGCATATATGCTATAGATGTATGTAGTATAAAGCTTATAGTTCATATATATTCTTGTGCCCAGCTTCTTACCATAAGCTAAGACAGTCATCCCTGTTGTGTGTAATAGTTTATTCGTTCTCAGCGCTATAGGGTGTGCCCTTGTATGAATACACCACAATATATTTCTATGTTCTGTCAGTGGCCATTTCAGTTGTTTATATAGTGCTGCTGTGAACATGTATGTATATATTTTGGCACCTATCTGGTGTATTTTTATTGGTTCTATGCTTTGAAGAAGAATTGCCATGTTACTGGTGCACGTGTAAGTTTAGCCTTGGTAGATGTCACCAAACAGTAAAGTAGTTGCACAGTTTTATACTCTCATTGGTGGTATGTATGTGAGATTTCTCAGATGCTCCCTGTCTCTTCAACTCTTCTTATTATTATTCTTTTTGATTTTGGCCACCCTGGTGGAAGTGTAATAGTATCTCATTTGTTATCGTATCATTGTCGGATATATTAAAAACAACCTCCAAGTCTTAACAGTTACTTAAGGAATTCGTTAAAGTATGGTATGTCTATGTAGGGTAATACAATCAAAATGATGTTTGTAGAAGTGTAGACTTCCTTTTTTTCTTTTGAGACAGAGCCTCAAGCTGTCACCCTGGATAGAGTGTGGTGGCATCACAGCTCACAGCAACCTCCAGTTCCTGGGCTCAAGCGAGTCTCTTGCCTCTGCCTCCCAAGTAACTGGGACTACAGGCGCCCGCCACAATGCCCAGCCATTTTTTGGTTGCAGCCATCATTGTTGTTTGACGGGCCCGGGCTGGATTCGAACCCACCAGCTCAGATGTATGTGGCTGGTGCCTTAGCCCATTAAGCCACAGGCACTGAGCCATACTTCCTTAAATAATATAGAAGTTTAGGCTTGGTGCCCGTAGCTTAGTGGTTAGGGTGCTGGCCACATGCACCAGGGCTGGTGAGTTCGAACTTGGCCCAGGCCTGCCAAACAACCAGTGACACTAACAACCAAAAAAAAGAGCCAGTCACTGTGGCAGGTGCCTGTAGTCCCAACTACTTGGAGGCTGAGGCAAGAGAATCACTTAAGCCCAAGAGTTTGAGGTTGCTGTGAGCTGTGATGCTACAGCACTCTACCAAAGGGTGACATAGTAAGACTCTGTCTCAAAAAAAAAAAGAAATTTAGACATCATAAAAGTTTAAGACATAACAGAAACATGATATTAGCAAAGGTCTCTTAGCTGAATGTTGTGCCACATGCCTGTATTTTATGAACCAGCGAGGAGAAGGAGAACAAACCTAAGTGGGAATAGTGGGGAATGAGGAAATAAAACACAAGAGACAAAGATAGGGTTGGGAAGACTGGAGCTAAGACTGCAGCCATCCCTGAACTGTGGAAACAGCTTTATTTATGTGCTATTTATACAAGGTTACTAAATGATGTAAATCTTAGCACCTGAGGTAAAGATTAACTTTAGGGAGGAAAAGTTGCGTGCTTGCTGGCAAGTTAAAATGGAAAATATTCAGGGACTACGTGACTTATGGCTAAGGAAGTAAGGAAAAAAGAATGTCTCCCAGGCTGTGGAGGCCCTGCCACCTCACAGCCTATACTCAACACCTGTAGTCCCAGCTTCTTGGGAGGCTGAGGCAGGAGAATCTCTTGAGCCTCGGAATTGGAGGCTACAGGGAGCTATGATCATGCCACTGTACTCCAGCCTGGACCATAAAGAGAGAGAGACCTTTTCTCTTTAAAAAAAAAAAAAAGGCTCGGCGCTTGTGGCTCAATGGGCTAAGGCACCAGCCAGGGACACCTGAGCTGGCGGGTTCGAATCCAGCCTGGCCCGCCAAGCAACAATGACAGCTGCAACCAAAAAATGGCCGGGCATTGTGGTGGGCGCCTGTAGTCCCAGCGACTTGGGAGGCAGAAGCAGGAGACTTGCTTGAGCCCAGGAACTGGAGGTTGCTGTGAGCTGTGATGCCATGGCATTCTATCCAGGTGACAGCTTGAGGCTCTGTCTCAAAAATAAATAAATAAATAAATAAAATAAAAATAAAAAAGAGAGAGAGAAGGTACCTGTTAGCTGAATTTTTCCAGGTTTTTCCTTAATATTAGCATCCATACTGGGGCACACACTGATTCATCCGTGTATTATTCTGCAGATTGCTTTTCCGATTTAACTGTATTTCCTGAACATCTTTTCAGGCCAGTTTTTTGAGCTTTATCTCTTTGTAAGTGGGTACCTCTAATTTTATTCTATTAAAATACTGTGATTTATATTGTCCCAACTAAGATGAGTATTTAGGTTCTAGGAGCACATTCATTGATTTGAGAAGTTCACAACATATGGTTAATTCTAAAGCAGTAAGTATAGTGTAATCTCATTCTTGTAGACAAAAATAAAATAGCTACACAGCTATAGATATATAGTCCTATCCCAAGCTTTTTTGTTTGCTTTTGAGATAGGGTCTTGTTTAGTTGCCAGGCTAGAGTACAGTGCTGTCATCATAGCTCACTGCAACATGAAATTCCTGGGCTTAGGCAATCCTCTTGCCTCAACCTCCTGAGTAGCTGGGACTACAGGTGTTTATCATCACACCTGGCTAATTTTTCTATTTTTGTAGAGACAGGGTCTCACTATGTTGCTCAGCTTGGTCTTAAACTCCTGGGTTCAAGTGATCTTCCCGTCTTGGCTGCTCAAAGTGCTGGGGGTATAAATACAAGCCACCATGCCTGGCACATATCCCAAGTTATCAAGCATAATGGTTAGTGTATCTTGGTTTTGTCACCATTTTCTTTATTATTATTATTATTTTTTTTGCAGTTTCTGGCCAGGGCTGGGTTTGAACCCACTACCTCCAGCATATGGGGCTGGTGCCCTACTCTTTTGAGCCACAGGTGCTGCCTGACCGCTGTTTTATTTAATGAGATTATGTATTGCTTTTGGAATAAGAAAACAGAAATCATTTTATGTGTGCATATCTATTCACTTGAGTTGGTCACATTAATAGTCTTACCACAACCATCACCACCACCGCCCCACACACTCCACCCTCACCTTGCCTCTCTGATGAAAACTGCTGTGTAGTTTAGGGTAGGAGCCTTTTCTTTGCCAGGTCCTTGGACAGAGTTGAGGGTGGGAAGGCCCCCTGGTTCAGAACCTTCCTGTTGGTTACTCACAAGCCATCTCTTTCAGGCAAGCTTCGCCCCAATGGAGGACAAGCTCAACCAGGCACAGCTCGAGGTCCAGCAGCTGAAGGCATCAGTGAAGAACTATGAGGGAATGATTGACAACTATAAGAGTCAGGTAATTCTCCCAGGTGCCCCCATCAGGTGGGAGTGGTCCCTATCAGGCCTCTCCAGGCAGGGTTTGAGTGTCAAAGGTAGTTTTTACCAAAACATGGCTCTACTCAAGATGGCCTGTTGTGTTCTTTGTTCCTAGGTCATGAAGACCAGATTAGAAGCTGATGAAGTAGCTGCCCAACTAGAACGCTGCGACAAAGAGAATAAGATCCTTAAAGATGAAATGAACAAAGAGATTGAGGCGGTACGGCTCCCCTTCCTGGCCACTTTCCTCTACCCAATTCAGATATTTAGTTCGATGACTGTGAGACTGTCCCTCTTCTTTGCCTTTGACCCTACCTGACTTGGACGACAAAGATGAACTGTCTTGGTGGTGGACTTGTCCACTTTGTCCCATGCATCTTTGTTCTTTCTCTCTCTTATTTCCTTTCTTTCTTATGCTGCTGCTTTGTCCTTTTTGTCCCTCCTGATTTTCTTCATTTACCTCTTCAATTTCCTTAAAAACAAAAATCCCGGCTTGGCGCCTGTGGCTCAAGGGGCTCAGGCACCAGCCACGTACACCTGAGCTGGCGGGTTCGAATCCAGCCCCCGGGCCCGCCAAACAACAATGACGGCTGCAACCGAAAAACGGCCGGGCGTTGTGGCGGGTGCCTGTAGTCCCAGCTACTTGGGAGGCAGAGGCAGGAGACTCGCTTGAGCCCAGGAATTGGAGGTTGCTGTGAGCCGCAATGCCACGGCACTCTATCCAGGGTGACAGCTTGAGGTTCTATCTCAAAAAAAAAAAAAAAAAAAAAAAAGCTACTGACTTGTAAGTATTGATTTTATATCCTGAGATGCTGCTGTATTCCTTGATCACTTTTAAGAGTTTTGAAGTTGAGTCCCTGGGATTTTACAGATATAGGATCATATCATCAGCGAAGAGTGAGAGTTTGATCTCCTCTACCCCTATCTGGATACCCTCAATCATCTTCTCTTGCCTGATTGTGATGGCTAAGACTTCCGAGCATCCTTGCCTCATTCCAGATCTGAGTGGAAATGTTTTCAATTGTACACCATTCAATATGATATTGGCTGTGGGTTTGCTATAGATGGACTCTATTCGTTTAAGATAAGTCCCTTCTATGCCAATTTTCTTAAGAATTCTGATCATGAAAGGATGCTGGATATTATCAAAGGCTTTTTCTGCATCAATTGAGAGAATCATATGGTATTTGTTTTTTATTTTATTGATGTGACATATTATATTTATAGATTTGCGTATGCTGAACCAACCCTGTAACCCTGAAATAAAACCAACTTGATCATGGTGTATAATTTTTTTGATGTGTTGTTGAATTCCATTTGCTAAGATCTTATTGAATATTTTGGCATTGATATTAATTAATGATATAGGTCTATAATTTTCTTTCTTTGTTGGATCCTTTCCTGGTTTGGGGATTAGGGTGATATTTGCTTCATAGAATGTGTTGGGAAGTATTTCTTCTTTTTCTGTGCTTTGGAAAACATTGTATAATATAGGTACTAGTTCCTCTTGAAAGGTTTGACAGAATTTGGATGTGAAGCCATCTGGTCCTGGACTTTTCTTTTTAGGGAGATTTCATATTGTTGATGCTATTTCAGTGGTTGATATAGGTCTACTCAAGGTTCCTAATTCTTTCTGGTTGAGTCTAGGAAGGTGGTGTGCTTCCAGGTATTGGTCCATTTCCTTCAGATTTTCATGTTTCTGGGAATAGAGATTTTTGTAGTAATCATTGAGGATTTTTTTGAATGTCTGAAGTGTCTGTTGTTATTTCTCCTTTATTGTTTCTGATAGATGACATTAGAGATTTTACTTTCCTGTTTCTGGTTAGGTTGGCCAAAGGTTTATCAATTTTGTTAATCTTTTCAAAAAACCAACTTTTTGTTTCATTGATCTTCTGAATGATTCTTTTGTTTTCAATTTCATTTAATTCTGCCCTAATTTTGGTTATTTCTTTTCTTCTGCTGGGT
>CAUYON010013556.1:0-15374 GCA_963573935.1 Arctocebus calabarensis
TTCTTGTCTTATCACTATCTGGCTTAAGAATTAAACTATGGTGGATGTGGAGAAAAGGGAACACTTCTACACTGCTGGTGGGAATGCACACTAATATGTTCCTTTTGGAAGGATGTTTGGAGAGTACTTAGAGATCTAAAAATAGACCTTCCATTCGACCCTATAATTCCTTTACTAGGTTTATACCCAGAAGACCAAAAATCACATTATAACAAAGACATCTGTACCAGAATGTTTATTGCAGCCCAATTCATAATCACTAATTCATGGAAGAAGCCCAAGTGCCTATTGATCCACGAATGGATTAATAAATTGTGGTACATGTATACCATGGCATACTATGCAGCCTTAAAGAAAGATGGAGACTTTACCTCTTTCATGTTTACATGGATTGAGCTGGACTATATTCTTCTTAGCAAAGTATCTCAAGAATGGAAGAAAAATTATCCAATGTACTCAGCCCTACTATGAAGCTAATTTAAAAGTTTCATGTGAAGGCTATAACCCAACTATAGCACAAGAATTTGGGAAGGGAGGGGAGGGGGGAGATTGAGGTGGACGGAGGGTAATTGGTGGGGCCATACCTATGCTGCATCTTAGAAGGATACAGGCAAAACTTACTAAATGCAGAATACAAATGTCTTCATATAATAACTAAGAAAATGCCATGAAGGGTATGTTAAACAATTTGATGAAAACATTTCAGGTTGTATATGAAGCCAGCACATTGTACCCTTTGATTGCACTAATGTACACAGCTATGATTAATAAATAAATAAATTTTTAAAAAAGAATTAAACTATGAAGCATGTTTTTTGTTAACCATCCTAGGAAGTTATTCTAAGATTAAGCAGCGCATGTTTTCTAAGCATGGCCTGCTTCTGATGCCTTCACACGCATCAGATTTACAAAACTCCTATAGTCAGAGCATGCATATTAATTAAGTGCATGTCAAAAGTACTGGCTTAAATATAGCTGTAGCTCCAAATAATTGTTCCTTATCCTTGGAGTCTGTCCCTTGATCAGAAATCAAAGAAGAAAATATAGTTTATAGAGTCAAATTTTCAATTTTGTTTTTAAATGTCGACAATGACTAATATTTAATATGTGACATATTGGTACAGAAGATATTTTTATAATATGATTTAGGATTGAATGACTGCCATACTAGGCAGAAATAATATTTATCTGCCATAGGTATATTCTATTAAAGACTGATTTCGTCACTCAACCCAGCATATTTTTTCCCAACCATCTGTTGCCTGGATTTCATTAGTTTGATTTATAAGTCAGTTAGACCCTGATACTAAAATAACCCATGGTTACTACATGTTAAACTCAAAGCTGGAAGCAGTAAACTTAGGAAGACATCATAATATATATTATCTGATCTGAAATTATGAAATTCTGCATTTAAAAAATATTTTCTTGCTAATACATTTGAGTTCTCTGTGGATTCTGATTATTAAACCTTTGTTAAGGGCACATCTCAGGGTGGGCAAGGGACTTGAATGAAACTTCTCTGAAGAAGATAAGTGCACAGCCTACAAACACATGAAAAAATGCTCATCATCCTTAATCATCAGGGAAATGCAAATCAAAACTACTTTGAGTTGTCATCTAACTCCAGTAAGATTAGCCCACATTACAAAATCCCCAAACCAGAGATGTTGGCGTGGATGTGGAGAAAAGGGAACAATTCTACATTACTGGTGGAAATGCAAACTAATACATTCCTTTTGGAAAGCTGTTTGGAGAATACTTAGAGATCTAAATATAGACCTGTCATTTGATCCTATAATTCCTCTACTAGGTATATTTCCAGAATGTTTATTGCAGCCCAATTCATAATTGCTAAGTCATGGAAGAAGCTCAAGTGCCCATGGACCCACAAATGAAGTAATAAATTATGGTACATGTATACTATGGAATATACTATGCAGCCTTAAAGAAAGATGGAGACTTTACCTTATTCATGCTTACATAGATGGAGCTGGAACATATTTTTCTTAGCAAAGTATCTCAAGAATGGAAGAAAAATTATCCAATGTACTCAGCCCTACTATGAAATTAATTTATAGCATTCATATGAAGAGTATAACCCAATTATAGCACAAGAATATGGGGAAAGGAGTAAGGGAGGGGAGGGGAGAGGATAGAATGGGTGGAGGGAGGGTAATTGGTGGGATCACACCTATGGTGCATCTTAAAAGGGTACAGGTGAAGCTTACTAAATGCAGAATATAAATGTCTTAACACAATAACTAAGAAAATGCCATGAAGGCTATGTTAACCAGTTTGATGAAAATATTTCAGATTGTATATGAAACCAGCACATGGTACCCCATGATTGCATTAACGCACACAGCTATGATTTAATAAAAAAAAAATTTTAATACTTTCCCAATGATTTTAATAGGCACAACTGAGAGTTTCTGTTCTTCACAAACATCCATCAACTGTAAATGGGAACCCTGGAACTAAGAAAGCAGGAGTAATTTTTTCAAGGACATTGGAGGTAGAATTAAACATAGATCAGTGATTCTTGATCGTGAATCACATGGAAACTTAAAAAAAAGTCAATGGCCAAAAGTGATTCTAATTATCAGTGAGGCTTGAGAATCATTGAATAAGACACGAATCTCATTCCCAATCTACTGCTCTCTATATAAGTAATAGGTCTTTTTTTATCATCTACTACCTCTTTTTTGAATTCTCATCACTAAACACTATAAAAAAATAGAGGGTACATCTGTATTTTACAAATCTGAAAGACACCACCCTTTATGTGGTAGTTTGTGAGAAGACATTGATAGGACACAAATGGAAAATCAAATAATACAGATAAAACAGCAAGAAAGTCGCTTCCTTTTAGTTATTTTTCATTATTTCTGATTATGTCAAAGATAAAGTCTGCTTGAAGATACGATGGAAGTACCAATCTCTCATTTTATGAAGGAGAACAAAATGGAGAAGGAGGAAGAAAAGGAAAAGAGAAAGATGAAGAAGAGGGAGAAAAAAGAAGAAAGAGAGAAGAAGAACAACACCAAAAAAAGGGGTAGGAGGATAAAATGGGAAACACCAGATGAATTAACATTGACGGAGAAAGAGTCTAGCTACAACAGCCTGTGTGTTTGTGTGCCATGAATTTTATCTATTTGTATGGCTATTTCCCCCTACCCTTGGGAAATTGCAAGATTCAGCACATCTGGAGTGGGATGGATAAGATGAGTCTGGCCCTAAAAAAAAACACCTTTGTGGTCATGGTACCTCCCCTGACAGGTCAGTATTTTCTATTTTTTTACTTCTAGGGAGTATCATGACAATGACATAAAACTTTCTTTTAAAATTAGCTATTAGCCGTCTACTTTGGGAAAAGTATTTGAATGACATAAATATTAAATATTCATTGTTTTAAATAGTGCCAAGCTTATTAGCATTCAAAAAACATCATTGCAAGAATAATAGTGATTACTATCACCAAACATACTTGTCCATGGGATCAAAGCCTTTGACACTTCATTCAAGGACTGGCTTGTCTGTTACACCAGGGAGCATGTGAAATACTCTTAAAGGGAATCTTCTGTTCCAGTGATTTTTGTGATAATCCCACCATATGTTACTATTTTAGAAAACTCGGTAGAGGAATGAAAATATCAAAGTAGGCATATGTTTTCATGAAAGTTTCAGAAAAGTGTGTTTATTTTGACTTATGTCTAAATTAGACCCCTGACAGCTGAATGAAATGCAAATTAGTTGTTTTTGTTGCCGAAGATAGACATTCCATAAAACATGGTATCAATCATCTTGGAAGTGCCTTATTTCAAATTGTAGTGTGATGACCAGCATGATCACTCTTACAGCTGAAAGGAATGAATGCCAATAAATGTTCAAACAGTCAGGAAAGGCACGCAGCGGGCATGTCCTTTTCCACTCTGGGGTTTCAGTACCTACCACTTTCTCTGATGAGATATCTCTCTCTTCTTCAAGTTTCCTTGTCTTTCAACTTGCATTTCTGAAAAGCTCCTCAGGTAATTTTGATCACCAAGCAGGAATAAACTACTGATCTACTTCAAGTTTCTTCTCCTATAATAAATAAATTGATTCCAACACTCAATAGCCCTATGGAGGCCACTATGTCAGATCTCTCAGTATAGATCTTTAGAACATTCTTTCACTTTGGTTAGACATTCCATATGCTGCTACTTTTATAAGAACTGGTAAAAAGGATGATAAATCACAAAGTACCCCATGCCCAAGAACCCCTTTAAGTATTTAAGGTAACTCTTTCTGAATTTTAAGTTCTTTGAAGACAAGACCATGTCTGTTTCAAGCATCCTTTTAACCCACTGCCTTCCTAGAATATGTTATTGTACCTGGTGAATGTTTTACCCATCAGTCTGCAAAGGCCTTTCCAATTCCATAGGGGCTGTGAGCATAGGCATCCAATATTACATTGGAAAGTTCTTTGGTCCAACATATTGGAAAAAGGCCAGGGGAAGGTGAACCTGTAACATCGTTGTCAATATTATTGTCTTCTCACACATGTTTAGTATGGAATTTAATTGGGAACAGAGAAGTAAACTGGACTTTTAGGTTTTCTGCTCTAGAAGACTTAAAGTGTTACTTCTGAATAATATGGAAGATGGACTAGATATTTGAGTACCTAGGACTTAGCATGAAATATCAGTTATTATTTAAAATTGTAGGCTAATCCAGAAATTGCAGTGCTGTTATCAGAGGGAAGAGGAAAAGAGACAGTATGTATTGCCATAATGGACCAGTTGCTAGATTTAACAGATAAAAATTCAGGGCAATGCATTGTATTTGATTTTCAGATAAACAGCGCATGTACACATAGGTGCACACACGTAGGTTATAGTCAGCCTTCTTATCTGTGAATTCTGCATTGTGGTTTAAACAACCACAGATATGATATATTTAGGGGGAAAATGAGCGGTTGTTTTGTACTGATTATGTACAGACTTTTTCCTTATTGTTATTCCCTAATCAACATAGAAGAACAACTATTTACATAATAATTAAGTATTTTTAGTAATCTAGCAATAAAATACACAGGAGGATGTGTGTAGGTTATATGCAAATACTATACTATTGGATTTAAACTACTTAAATACCCAGGCATTTTTTTTGTTTGTTTGTTTGTTTTGCAGTTTTTGGCTGGGGCTGTGTTTGAACCCACCATCTCCAGCATTTGGGGCCGGTACCCTACTCCTTTGAGCCACAGGCGTCACTTAATACCCAGGGATTTCTGATATCCACATGGGAATGGAGTCTTGGAACCAATCCCCAATGGATATTGAGAGATGACTGTTTATAGTAAACATGCCTCATAATATAAAAGTTCTATTCATTATATAGCTAGATTCAAATTTAACTAGTAGTAAAAAAGAAAGTTAGGCACAGACACATTTCAGACTGTATTGGAGTACTTTTCAGGGATTCATGAATCAGGCAGCACCAGACTGCAGGAGGTTGGGCTCCACCCAAGAAATTTAAGGAAAGAACTTGTATAAGGTGTTCACAGAAGCAAGACAAAGTATTTGATTGGTTTAAGTGGAGTTAGAGTTTTGTGGACAATTTTTGATTGGTAAAGATAGAGATTAGTTGCTGTTTTCCTATTGGTTAAATAGGTTTTGGTTGTTTTTTTTTCTTAGGATATGATTATTAACCCTGAGCTGGGTTTGCATAGTAAAAACTTAAGATGCTGGAACCATATCAGCCTAGTGTCCTCCTGGTTAATTATTTAACAGTAGACATTTTTCTTTTTATCTGGTATACCTACACTAAGGTGTAACAACAACACAATGACAACAGTAAGAAAGACACTGCCTAGGTCATATTTTTACTCAGTATGATTTAGCTAAACCTTAGAGGAAGGGATTCTTTCCACTGGGAATTTATAATTTTTCCTATACAGCAACTAATTTTAAATACTCTGACCTGAAAATGCCTGTGTAAGGGCCAAGGGGACCCGTGACTATCTGAATGTTCACTAGAAAATCAACCTACAAAAGGCAGATTATTTAGAGAAAAGATATACAAAACTTTGAAATGTATACTTGGGAACATTCAGAATAAAGACCCAAAGATCCAGGGGAAATTATCCATTTTTTATGCCTAGGCTCATGGAAGTATAGAAAGCCATGTAGAAATATGTTTGAGGGGAAAAAAGAGAAGATAAATAATGCTAATAGACTAAGTGGAGAAACTCAGTAAGGCCTGTCACTCAGCTGTCCCCAACCTTTTGGCACCTGGGAACTGGTTTCACAGAAGGCAGTTTTTTTTCCAAGGGATTTAGGTAGGGGCAAGGATGGTTTCAATATGATCAACTGCATTACATCTTCACCTCAAATCAGGCATTATAGTGTCATAAGTTGAGTGGAACCTAGACCTCTTACAGGTGTAGTTGACGGTAAGGTTCCTGCTCCTATGAGACAGTGATGCTCCACTGATCTGAGAGGAGGAGGAGCTCAGGCAGTGAAGCCAGTGATGGGGAGTGGCTATAAATACAGGTGAAATTTCACTTGCTGGCTCACCTGCTACTCATCTATGACCCTGTGCCCTAGCATAACAGGGCACAGACCAGTCCTGGGGTTGGAGACTCAAACTTAGACACTCACTGGTCTCTCTAAATATGCATTCCTTCCTTCTGGGGGTTACTGGGCAGGACCCTTTCTGGAATGGGGATTTTGTGACCTACAGGGAACAAAGTAGGTCAGATCACTTTTTTATGATCAGTTTTTATGCAGAATATATTAGGTTTGATTCCTATTGGGGAAAAGGAGTTCTGTTTGTTTTTTTTAAGTTCAATATTGAGGGGGTACAATGGCTTTGTTACATGTGTACCTTGTATAACTTTTAGTCTGGGCTTTTATGGTTCCTCTCATCAGAATAGTATCCACTGTACCTGACAGGTAAGTTTTTACCCCTCAGGCTCCCCTTATATTCCCCTCTTCTTGGGTTCATTTGTTTTTTTTGTTTGGTTGTTTGCTTGTTTTTCTCATTTTTTTGGCTGGGGCCAGATTTGAACCTGCCACCTCTGGTATATGGGACCATCGTCCTACTCCTTTGAGCCACAAGCGCCACCCAGTTCATTTGGTCTTTATTTCTCTTTGTACTGGTGTGTGCCCATCATTTAGCTCCCAACTATTAGTGATTACATGTGGTTTTTATTTTCCCATTTCTGAGATACTTCACTTAGGATAATGGTCTCCAGCTCCATCCAAGGTGGTGCAAAGAACATTATTTCATTCCTTTTTATGGCTAAGTAGAACTCCACGGTATGTGTACATGTGTGTGTGTGAGTGTGTGTGTATACATACTATATTTTCTTTTTCTACTCATGAAGTGATAGGCATTTAGGTTTATCCCACATCTTTGCAACCATGAGTCGTGTTGTGATAAACATTTTAGCCACGTGTCTTTTTGATAAAATGACTTATTTTCCTTTGGGTACATAGGGAATAGAGGGATTGCTGGATTGAATGGTAACTCTATTTATTTCTTCGAGGAATCTCCAAGATTTTTTTGTTTTGGTGCTTTTAAATCTCCATACATTTTTCCATAGAGATTGTGCTAATCTATAGTCCCACCAATAATGTATAAACATTCTTTTTCTTGCATCCATGCCAGCACCAATTATTTCCCTCCCTTTTTTAATAATATCCTCTCTGACAGAGGCAAGTAGTTATCACAATGTGATCTTAATTTTAATTTCTCTGATGATTAGTGATGTTGAGTAGTTTTTCACATGTTTGTTAGCCATTTGACTACCTTCTTTTGAAAAACTTCTGTTCATGTATTTTGCCCACTTTTTAAATGGATGTGTCTTTTCTGTCTTGCTCATTTATGTAAGTTCTATGTAGATTCTAGATATTAGCCCTTTATTGGGTATGTAGTTTGCAAATATCTTCTCCCATTCTGCAGGTTGTCTGTTTACTATATGGATTATTTCCTTTGCTGTGCATAAGGTTTTAAATTTAATTAATTCCCATTTATTCAGTTTTCTTATTGCCATAGTTGTCTTTAGGGACTTAATCATAAATTCTTTGCCTAGGCCAATGACTAGAAGAATTTTCCCTATGTTTTCTTCTAGAATTTTTACAGTTTCATCTCTTACATTTAATTCTTTTATCTATCTTGGATTAGTTTTTGCATATAGGGAGAGACAGCAGTCCTGTTTTATTCTTCTGCATGTAGCTATCCAGTGTTGCCAGAACCATATATGGAATGGGGTTTCCTTTCAATGGGGTTTCCTTTCAATGGGGTTCTGGTCTCTAACATGACCCAGCTTGGGGAAGAGAGATTCTAATTTATATGGCTATGCTTAGGATAGAATAGGAGTAATTGACAAGAAGACAAGTGAAGGTCAGAGAAATACTTCTGCTTCCAAAGTCTTCATTTGGAGTTTTGTTTTTTGAACCCCAATATATACTTTATATGGAAGTCTACAAGATTTTCTATTAGTCTACTTTTGACACCAGATAACTTTCTTTTTGACTAGCTGTTGATAAGAACAGAATTATTTGATTTTGGTTGGGTATATGAAATGCTTGAAAATGTTTTTTCTACCTTCTGTATCATAATATTTCAATCCTTCTTCTTCTCTTCTATGTGTAAAACTCTGCTGCCTGACACTGTTCTGTAGGGCATGTTCATATAGTGCTAAGACTTCCAGACTTGTACTGGCCTGCCAGAACCTGGCTAGTCATTGAAGCAGTAGGAAAAGAATTTCTAGAAGCTACTGCAATAGACCAGCCAACATTAATCAACATAAAGAAGTAACTGAAAACTGCTTGTTTATAAACTATTTGAAAAAAATGTATTTCCTTGTGCAGTGCCTGTGGCTCTGTGGGTAGGGCACCGGGCCACATATACCGAGGGTGGCAGGTTCAAACCTGGCCCCGGCCTAACTGCAAAAAAAAGATAGCCAGGTGTTGTGGTGGGCACCTGTAGTCCCAGCTACTTAGGAAGCTGAGGCAAGAGAAATCCCTAAGACCAGGAGTTGGAGATTGTCGTGAGCTGTGATGCCACAGCACTCTATCGAGGGCAATAAAGAGAGACTCTGTCTAAACATAAAAGAAAGAAAGAAAAGAAAAGAAAATGTATTCCCAACTCAAATTCCTCTTAACCAGACAACCATGGCAAATGCAAACTCCCTAAAAAGAATCATAAAAATACTTGCTAATAAGGCTAGAATATCATCTTTCACAGTAAGATTTTGTAGTCTAGTCGAAGACAGATTTTTCAAAGCATGGGTAGATTAAGAGACTGTGTATGGATCAATATATGATGGTTTAAGATTGATGACAAGAGCAAAGTGAGATATTTGAGGCCAAATTTAAGATTCTTGGAAAAAAGACATACTTGGTAAGTTGAACAGTTTCACATTCACTTACGTTTTTTTCAAGATGTTTCTAAAACTAACAATGTTATTCACAACTTTTATCTTCCCTGAGAATTGTTGTTGGAATGGAAAAGTTGTGTTCCTGAAATGTAAAGTCATGTTAGGGAAGATGTCTGCATGGAAAACGTGGTAATGTGGAGGGTGAGGTGTCCAGGTGTCAATAGTTTGGGCTCTCACTCCAGATACCTACCTACGGCTTCTCTAATAACTCTAAGCAGGACAAAAGTCAAACTGAAGAGCACAGCCTTGTCCATTGTTGTTTAAATCATTTACATTTGAAAAATATACTAATGGGTGCAGTCACGTGAACAGGATGCTCTCAGGGTGTAAAAAGGGCCCAAGCAAGTGAGGAGGAGGCTTCTACTTCCAGATCTCCGTGATACGTGTCAGTACCACCGCATCTCTCTCCATCCGGCCTGACTAAAATGCACAGACGCAGATAGAGAAATGAAGCTGAGCAAGGCTGCTCTAAACGAGGGAAACGTTCCAGGGGAGTCTCTGTTTTGAATATCTCCGATGCTCCCACACAACTATCACCCATGATTCTTTTCTTCTTGTAGAGATAGAGTCTCACTTTATCACTTCAGTAGAGTGCTGTAGTGTCACCAACTCCTGGGCTTAAACGATTCTCTTGCCTCAGTCTCCAAGTAGCTGGGACAACAGGCATCTGCCACAACAACGCCCAGCTATTTTTTTGTTTTTGCAGTTTGCCGGGGCCGGGTTTGAACCTGCCACCCTTGGTGTATGGAGCCAGCGCCCTAACTCGCTGAGCCACAGACAACGCCCAATCACCTGCGTTCTTATCTTTCCTAACCCCATGCCACTCCTGCCCGTTTCAATGGGGACGCTATTTGTCTGGTTTCATGAACGCTTCAGTAAGCAATGCCATTTACTGAGTACTTGTAAGTAATGCCATTACTTAGTAAGGATAAAAAGTGCCAGGATATAGCATGTTTTCCAGCATATTTTCTGATTGGTTGCTGAGAGCCTTTTTTCTGTTTTTTTGTTTACTAGGGTATATTATGTCTTTCCTCTGAGGCAGGTGGGACACACATACACACTTCCCTCCTTTGATTTTTTTTTTTTTGTAGAGACAAAGTCTCACTTTATCACCCTCCGTAGAGTGCTGTGGCATCACACAGCTCACAGCAGCCTCCAACTCCTGGGCTTAGGCGACTCTCTTGCCTCAACCTCCGGAGTAGCTGGGACTACAGGCACCTGCCACAATGCCCGGCTTTGTTGTTGTTGTTGTTGTTTTATCTAAAAAAAAAAAAAAATATTATTCTCATGACAAAGAGAGGGCTGGGGAGCAAGTTGACAGAGGGGCAGAGGCGCCTCCTTGCCAGTTATGAGCGAGCACCCAGGACCTCCGAGCTGCCGAGCTGCCGCGGTCCTCGTTGACCCGCTTGGACTCAACACTAGCCGCTCTCGGGAACCTCCGTCCCCGCCTGCTTCGCTTTCTCCAGCCTATCACAGGCCTTCACGCGGCCCGGGTGTTTCTTGTTATTGCGGCGATTGCTGAAGACCTGGGTGGTGTTTCTACTTACAGCGTGAGCACGCACAGTGAGCCGATGTTAACGTCTCCTCCCCTTCCCCGGCTCTCCTCCCGCTCTCGGGCTCCCTGCGGAGGCCCAAGGTGGTGACTGCGCCCCGGGGGACTCCTATTCCCTCTGCGGTTCTCCTGCCTCTGAGGAGAGGGTGTGTGTGATGCTTATTGAGTAAATACCTACTCGGGTCGCCTCAGTTAACAAATATGAGTAACTATGTTATGCCTGTGCTAAATAATGTTTATATGAATTTATTTCATTGAACTTGATATTTACCATATAACATGGCTCTGATAATTTTACATTCCGTAAATGAAACAATTGAAATTCAGAGTGCTTAACTAATTTGCCCAAAGTGGATATAAGACTCAAAAGATCTGATCAGAAACCTTAAACTGAAATGCATTGCGGGTCCCAACATGCCATGACTTCTTCAGAAAACAATGGTTTTACGTGTTTTCTCAAATTAAAAGTGAAGGCAAAGTGGCTTAATGTTTGTTTATTAATTTATTTATTGGAAAAAATGATTTCGTTTCTATGTCTGAGGAGGAATTACAACAGAAAAAAAAATGTGTATTAAAAGCAGTCTAGCTGCCCAGAATGTTTTAAGTCACCCAGCTTGGTGGGCTCACTTTATGAGATTTAAGAAAAACCAGTTTAAATCTTCTTTGGTCCTATAGCAGAAATGTCTCCAGAGATTTGTAGAGAGCTGGCATTTTTCTTTTGTCATCTCCTGCTCTTATTTGCAGTTTTCACTAAATTTTAAAATGAAGTCATGCCTAGACCCTGACCACTGCTTTCTAGACTTCTGGTGGCTACTCAAATGTATTAGTTAAAACTTGTCATCTTTTTTTATAAAAACACCAACAGCACTTACTGAAAATAGTCTGAGGCACAATGCAGTGTTTACTACAATATTAATGTCCCTGACAGTGGAATGAGTGCTGTATGCACGTGTATCTGTGTTTGCATGTGAAGTCCCACAGCGTTGGGGTGGAGGAGAATGCATGTTATAGTTAGGTCTTGGAGAAAATGTTGAACAGTGGGGCCACTCTAAAAGGTTTTGTATACCCTGTCCTCAAAAAATACCTCCCAGCCATGTTACCAGGCTTGTCTTCTATATGGAGATCTGTATTTCATAGTATCTCTTTCTCATTTGGTTCAGAGGCTTGTGGATTTTCTGCAACTCTTGTTACATGATTGAGCAATGTGTGCCCTAGTCCACACCAGATGCGAAAAGGAATGTACAAGCTATTGTTAGCAAGAGGTGTACTGTATCAAAATGTTTCTCTAAACAGAACTTCATTTGCTTCAGAGAAAACTTACCTACTTTAGAGAAGAAATACAGATTGCATGTTATTTAAAAAAAAAAGAAAAGGATGCACACACACACACACACACACACTCTCTCATACATATTTGGTTTCCACTACAGACAGGTGGACATCAACCCAGGCCTCTGGACTCCCTGTGTGTGGTCCCCAAATTACTCCTGGCTGCCTGTGAGCAAGTTAATTTAATACTTCCTTCTTATAGAACACTTTAGGCTACTTTTTCAAACACCGTTTTCAAATATTTTCAGAGTGAATGTTTATATAGTAACACTTGAAACCTGTTTACAAATTGTCTGTGTTCCCATTAGCCATATATCAATTACTATTACAATGTCTCCATATCTTGGTAGCTTTTGACTGGACCTTTGGTTTGCATGTGCATTTTATTTTTCAGCACAATAACTTATTGGCTACATGGAAACATATGGTAATCCAGGTGTAAGCTTCCCTGGAAAACTGCCCAAGCAGCTGAATTCCCCACCTGGCATTCTGCTTTTGGCCTGTAATCAAACTCTTCCCAAACAGGGCTCTGTGTGTGTGTGTGTGTGTGTGTGTGAATATAAATGCCATTTTACTTTCAAATAGTAATGTTTTTGAGAAGAATAACATTTACATTCAGTTGCATCAAAACATGTTTTCAAATACTTTTGTTTATTGAGGTTTATATAGACAAAAATACCCATAAAAGAACATAATTTTGGACCACAACCTCATACTATAAATGCAAATAATTTCTAATCAATTAAATAAAATGAATAATATTGAGGTGATAGGTATGTTGTTTGTGTGGTTTAGTGATGATTGAATCTGGGTGATGATAAAAATCATTCCAGCTGGCTTCCAAGGAGAGGATTTTAAAAACAAATTAAAAAAAAAAGTCTGGATTATTGGTTTCTATCACAGAGATTTCTGAGCTTTATACTTTGTCTATTGAACCAAAATGTCAATTTCAAAATAAGTCTTCAAAAAACGTGGCAACTGCTTATCAGTTACTGGGTACCTGAAACAGCATCATTTCTACTCTGTAGGTAACTTTCAAATTAGCAATACCCTCTCTGTGATTTTAATCTAGGGGAATTAGATATTAATATTATTATTATTTATTAAACTTTAAGAGATAAAACTAATGTCTCCTTAGATCTCCATCCATAGTTTAATACTAATTCCTTGAATTGTGTTCTACTCTTCCATATATAGCAAAGAGAAGACAGAGCATGGTCTCTCACATCATATTAGGGTCCAATCTCAGAAGAATCTTTCACTTATTTTTACCCTCATTGTCCTCAGCTGCAAAACAGGCAAAATCACTTCTCTCACAAGGGATATTTTGAGCATTTAATGGAAATGTGTAATTCCATATCTATCCTACAAAAGACATTTTGCTAAATAACAATTTTCCTCTCTTGGCAGCCAGAGTTTTGTTCCAGGGACTAAAATAAAAGGGCTGGTTATTAAAATAACTATGATATTACAAAAATTCTATAAATATATTAAAATTTTTTATTAAATATCCAGTGCGGAGATCTTCCTGCAATTCCACACTCTACCAGTGAATTAACTTAATGTTCTGAAGATGTTGAAAATCCTAGTCCCAGTTTTCTAAATAAGGTAAATAAAAGAAAATCATATCTGTATTTCATAAATGTTTGTGGTCGTCATGTAAATTAACCAATGATGACAGTTGAATAATCTCAGCTACATAAAGACACTAAAGTTTAAGTGCAAAAATCCTCAGCAAAAGAATTTTAGTTCACTCTAGGCCTTACAGAAACAAAATACAACAAAATTTTAAAAAATGACAAGAATGGAAAATAATGGCTCATAGGATATAAGTAAAATTCTTTCTTTCAAATTAAAATGAAATTAAGCAAGTTCATTATGTTTTAATAACTAACGCGGCATTTCTTAGAGTCTGTGTCACATTCTCTTTAGCTCATAGTAGGTTACTTGTTTTATTTTAACTGTATGAGACCCTGTATTTACCCTACTTGACATATATAAAAGAATCCATTCTTAGAAAAATGGGGGGAAACTTTTTTTCTTTTTCTATTAAAGAGCTTGAACACATAGAAAGTATGGAGTACAATTTTCCCATTGGGTCACCTCCCTCTCCAAGCTATCTACTTTCTCGGAGTGTCAGAATTTCAGCCTTTTGATGTTCTCCTAGGACTCTTCCCCCTACAGCACCTAAAGAATTTCTATCACCGCCTTTCTCTCCCCCACCCTCTCCCTCCTGCCTCCTGTCCTACCTCTGTTCTAAAGATAGATCTTTATCTTCCTACAGTTTGATCCTGGTTCAATCCTGTAAATGGGTAAAATGTCTTTTAATTATACTAAGTGAATTCATAGGTTTTCTTGTGTGTTTTCCAGAAGGACATACACACAGACCGAATGGACCTTTCCTTCACTAAAATTTAACATTTCTAAAGTAAATGACTTTACTATATGTAAAGAATAATTCCTTGGTCTATTTATCTTATGAAAGGCCTCCATGAAGAATGGGAGATTGGCATGTGTGGAAGGGTTAAGGAATATTATATTGCTTGCTGCTAGGCAGTAAGACTTGTTTAGGAATTTTTATAAAAGAAAATTCTCATAGCGTGTATTCACTATTTGAGAAAGATTACAAGTATGCATCTGTACACGTGTACATATATGGTGTTCACTGTAGCAAAAATGACCTTCCCTGAATAGTTGATTTGGGGGAATACTGAGACACTTGGCTACAAGCTGAGATATACCAGGAAAAATTCAGAAGAGGGGAAAAACAGGCTGGAATTACATTCTTGTTATTATAACATTCATCATACAAATTTTATAAACATTTTATTTGACTCTTCATTTCTGATAAATAAAACTCACATCTGGAATGACATCTTACCTTACATCCTCACGCCTTTGCCCTCCAAGTTCTTACTTTCTTGTCCCGTCCCGCGGGACGCGGTTATTCGTGGGGGCGAGGGGGACCGAGCCTGAAAAGGAATGGGCGAGAAAGAGAGAACGAGACCAAGCAGGTTTCTTGTCAAGGTCCATTTAATGGCGGCGGAAAGCCAGTTTTTAAAG